>OMKZ01043602.1:49946-65426 GCA_900302535.1 Neoniphon sammara
CATTAAAGTTTGCTCTGTTCCCACAAAATTTGTGTCACAATCAAAATAATGTCTTGATCCTGGTGTTAACTAATATCATGTCCTTCATTCAGGTGTCTTCCATCTACAAGGACCCCAGCATTGGCAATCTGATTAACATTGTGATTGTAAAGTTAGTCATAATAAACAATGAGCTGGTAAGATTACTGCATTGGTTTTAATCTCCAGTGTTTATATTTTTGAATAAAAGTATCACAGTTTGTTCTTTCTTTCTCACTATCTTTTTTTTCTCTGTCTCTCCTTCTCTCAGGACGGTCCCATCATTTCCTTTAATGCACAAACCACTTTAAAGAACTTCTGCATCTGGCAGCAGAGCCAGAACATCCTGGATGACAACCATCACTCCCACCATGACACTGCCATTCTGATCACCAGGTACAAGATAAATACAGTCAGGTTATTAAAGTGTTGTGAAAACTTTAAAAACTGCAATTTACTAGGGAGAAAGAATGGCAAGGGAGTGGGAGGGAGGACGCTATTAACTAAATCTTATTCTGTAGAAGTGAACTACAGTACAACACTATTAATCACCCAATGATGTTCACCTACATTTGACTTTTGACCCTGGAAAAAAAGGATATTGGTTTAATATCTCATGCGGTGTCAGTTCATCACATGCATATGTGAAGTACTTCCTAGTATTATTGCTAGCCAGATAGACTTTTTCAGTAATTTCTATCAAAATAAAGCATTGCAATAAAGTATCAAATAAACTAAATAACATCACAATTAATAAATATATTCTTGAAGAATCAGTTGCATCAAAGGCCAGCACAATATAAGTTTCAGATGCACAATGAGTGAAATAGCCCTTTAAAAATATGGATTAGTTAAGTACTCCTCTCTTGTTTAGTGCCATTGACAGTGACCCATTACCAATGTCTTCTCCACAGGCAGGACATCTGCAGAGCGAGGGATAAGTGTGACACTTTAGGTACGTGGGTGACAATGAGTGCTTGATGATGATGTTTATGTTTATAATGATGATGATGAGGATGATGATGATGATAAGTACGCATGTTGAAATGAACTTTGGTTGTCCAGGGCTTGCAGAGTTGGGGACGGTGTGTGATCCATACAGGAGCTGCAGTATCAGTGAGGACAACGGACTCAGCACTGCGTTCACCATCGCCCATGAACTTGGACATGTGTAAGTGTGGCATGTTTTATCCATTCATTGAGGGTTTATCCTAAGCATGGTCATCAATTCCAGCTGGCGAAAACACTGGCTTCAGTCAGATACTGGTAGAGCAACAAAAGTCTATCTAGGAATCCACTCATGACGAATGGGGGTCAGAAGAACCTGAAGCATTCACTGCTCTAAGATTATTTGTTTTATAATTTCATTTAATTTTTTTTAACCTCCATTCATTTCTTACTTCTTAAAAAAATTAGTCCAAGGCGTTGGTTTGTCAGGACAGAAACAAAAACCCTTAGCAAGCACTACATTTCCAGCCCCAGGCTTGGTGACCATTGCCCTTGAGCAATTTCTGCATTGTCCAAAGCCTTGACTCAGCTTGGAGCTTGGGTTAGCCCGCTATGTTGGAGACTGTTACAGACCTTAACAACCCTCAATATCTCTAACAAATGCTCTTTCTAACCACCATACAAAAGGTGCAATTGTTGAATTCCATTTTTATCCGCGTCAAGTGGTGACAACAAAGCTGGAAGACTGCTTAGCCACGGAGCTCGGTGCTATACGGTACCTGTCGGGTGGGGTGCCGAGTAGCACAGAGGGAAGGCACTGAGCAACATAGCGCTGTACCTGTTCAGCAGCTACTGGGACCTTCATTTTTCAGCTAACCGACCCTTATAATTTCCCTTAACAGTCATTCAGTTCAGTTTTTCAAATCAAATTATTCCTGCATTACGCCCGATGCCCATTATTTATATAACTTAATATTATACTGGTTTCTTTCCACATACCCCACAGGCAGACTATACAAAACTAGTATATTATTTTGAAATCCAACCTTGAAAGCGTTCCCCAAAGCCAATAACACAGTGACCACAGTAATATAGGACCAAATGTTTAGATTTAAAACATGTGCCTGAGCAAATGAAACACATTGAAAAAACAAATGAAGCTCTTTCTTTCGATTAGAGTCAAAGTCGAGGTTGGTTTGAGAAGCGGTAACATATTAAAACTTGAAAAGCTCAGCCAGAAACAATGTAGAGCCACTTATCATCACTCTACTCTTCGTTCTCATTTATCTCAGCCCAACGTGGTCTTAAAGAGACGCGTTTTCATCTGAGCCACGTAATCTACAACCAATAGAGTAACTTACAGAAAGAAGCGCCTGGCAACTATCCAAGCTATCTATTAAAGTAACGGTTTAATGGTTTGTCATATCTCAATATATGCTTTTCCATTTTCTCTCTGCCAGTTTCAACATGCCCCATGATGACAGTAACAAGTGTAAGGAGGACGGAGTTAAAATCCAGCAACATGTGATGGCTCCCACACTTAACTACAACACCAACCCTTGGATGTGGTCCAAATGTAGCAGGAAGTACATCACAGAGTTCCTTGAGTATGTCACACTCCTCTCTCCGTTTGCACCGTTGTTCCAAACATGTGCGGGGATTATGTAGATCATGATTTTCTGCTCCCGTGGAGAAGTGGCTGAGCTACCCGAACAGCCTAAAATGAAAATATGATATGTGTAGTAGTCGGGTATTATTAAAACCACTTTAAATTTTAATTGATTGCTTCACTGATTTGATTGGATCTTTTGATTGATTTGTATTGAATTAACAAAATTCTTTAACCAAAGCTCTGACTGTAGGCACTTGAGAGACACAGCATTTATGGTGCTATGTCATTGAATTTTCACAAGTAATGTTGCCACAAACACAAAGCAACATGGTCTCTTCCCCCCTTATGGAAGCCACAGCTATTTTATAAATTAGCAAACACAAATACAACCTGTGACAGCATTTCTCTGGGCAGTTGCAACCTCTGCCCTCTTCTCTCCGAGGGCTCTTCCACCTACTGAAAAAAGACCAGGGAACTTTTCAAGAAAGCGTAAATGGGGTTCACAAGCCATTTCTCCCTCCAAATCCCCATTTTTTTTTTTTTACTTTACATGGATTGAATATTGTTAGAAGTCTGTCATCATAAAAAACAAGTCTGTGTGTACAGTAGGGGTTCTGTATATGTACAGAAAAATTACCTCTCCGGCTGTACTGAGTGTGTTTTTTGTCTGTTTGTGTCTCTTGTTTTTCTCTCTTTTCTTTAAGTCATTTTATTTTTATTTCTTAATAGCACAGGATATGGTGAGTGCTTGCTCGACGAGCCTGTATCTAGGCCGTACAGTCTCTCACAGCAGCTGCCTGGACGGATATACAATGTCAATAAACAGTGTGAATTGATATTCGGGCCAGGAACACAAGTGTGCCCTTATATGGTAAGTGAAGCGGTGTGTGAATCTAAATATTCATGTTGCTAATGAGGGAAACCTCTTGTGTTATCACTGTCTGCTGCAGCGGTTCTCAACTGGCTTTGACCGAAATTTGCTGATGCCTTCGAGGTCAATCATTGCATTCGATAAGATATCAGCTGTTCCTTATGAACAAAAAAAAACAGCTTTGATAAAAAAAAATCATTTATAAAAGATATGAGGCATTCTGTATCTGTTGGTGTGTGATTTCTGGCTGTAACTCCTTAAAAATAAATTGAACTAAGGGATAATGAAATCATATTCATAGACTGAAAAGCCTGGGAAAACCTCCCTTATATAACATTGAATGATCCTTTTCACCTTATCAAAATGTGACTAAGCTGACATGTAAGATAGAAAATAGTCTGAAAATTACAGAAAAGGTCAGCTTGACAGCAATTACCATTGCTTTGGGATATTATTTGTTGGCTCCTGTCTTCAGTGTGATGAGAAAGGTCATGCAAGCCACTAGCTGAGAAATAGTGATCTTGTTGAACAGTTGATAAAGCAATTACATTCCTAAGGAGTCACTTGCTGGAATAATGTTTAATAACGTGGTATAAGGTGTATGCCTCACAATTAGAGATAGTTGAAAACTTGTCTACTGTGAGATTATTGCGCATGACATTTATGTGTTCTGTCTTGTTTTGATATTTCTGTTTTTTAGCACAATCTTTTGAGATTTTTTTGGATCTCTGGGTTAACTCTGTGTGTATGCATGTGTGTGTGTGTGTGTGTGTGTGTGTGTGTGTGTGTGTATTCCCTAGACCCAGTGTCGTAGGCTGTGGTGCACCAGTCCAGAGGGGGCCCAGCGGGGCTGCAGGACCCAGCACATGCCATGGGCAGATGGCACCGACTGCTCCCCTGGAAAGGTAAGTGTAATATAGAAATTAAGACAGATGGCAATATTAAAGGTAAAGGAGCTTTGGACAAAAAAAGTAGAGGAGAAAGATTCTTTTGCTAGGTAATGAAATAGGGTGAAGAGCAAGAACATGTTTGTCAGAGCAAAAGTTTGGGATGAAATGGTACAAAAAATTGTGAGGAGTGGAGAGCAGAAAGTGTCAATATCGTAACAATCCATAGGCATGTTCCAATTTTAT
The DNA here is from genome assembly GCA_900302535.1 of Neoniphon sammara. NCBI lineage: Eukaryota > Metazoa > Chordata > Actinopteri > Holocentriformes > Holocentridae > Neoniphon > Neoniphon sammara. The sequence continues at coordinate 54,529 of OMKZ01043602.1, forward strand.
CCGCAGCTAGCTTTCACATTATGGCTTAACACTCATATGGTGCTGCATTATTAGCTGACAATTCCAACCACATTTCCGTGTTTTTTGATCTAACAGCTTTTCCAGTGATTCATGACCATGAAATTGTTCACAGACGTTTTAATACAAAACGCAAAATGAGATAAGAAACAACTTTGCAAACACTCGCCAAAAATCCAGATACAAATGACTGTAGTGTAAGCTGTGGTAATTGAATATGAGTGGCATGTGAGGTGGTCGTTTCCAAATCTATTTCAACATTTGGCCCTGGTGGAGAGGTGGATTTGTTTTGCTTAAAGGCTATGTATGATTATGAGGCTGTAATAAGCTTAGGTAGGTGGAGTGAAGTTGTGAATGGTGGAGATTTCCCTCTTGGTGACTGGCTTAGTGTAGGTTTTAATTAGGACTTCTCTCACTAACCCCTTGCTTCCTGCCACTAAGACTAAAGGGACATGAAAGAAGCATGGGCTAGCCAAGCTCCAAAAGTCCAAAGACTTGCAGACACATGCACAAGTTGAAACCCTGTCCTGTGTGACTTCCCATCCACTCTGTGTTAAAGCCCACCATGCAAAACACTTAAGATGGTGCCTGATTGTTGAACAGGGTAAGATTATTCCACTGTTATGAGCTGAGATATATTTATTGACCATGTGCGTGACATTTTTTTGTCTTCCGTCCAGACAGACACAGCAGTGAAATGTCTTTTTTTGGTTCCTCTTTTTCCAGTTGCTTCACTATATAATTTCTCCCAGATTAGCATCAAAGCAGAATGTGAAGGGAGAGCAGATAGATGTGTTGCCAATTCCACGGCTAAGATTTCATGCGCTCCCTCTTCTCTTCCTCTCCCTTTTTTGACTTCTCTCTCTTTCTGTCTCACTCTTTTCATCTTCCTTTCACCCTCCTCTCTCCTGCTCCTATTCTTGGTTCCTTCATTCGTCTGTCTTCCTCTTTCTTTCCCCTTTCCTCTGTCTCTATATCTGCTCCATTTTTCTCTCCCATTGCAGCACTGCAAGCATGGCCTGTGTATAGCCAAAGAGCATGACGCCACACCTGTGGAGGGAGCATGGGGCGTTTGGAGTCCCTTCGGTACCTGTTCGCGGACGTGCGGCGGGGGCATCAAGATCGCCGTGCGCGAGTGCAACCGACCCGTGTGAGCAGTCCCTCTCTTTGTAGTCATGCACACCTAGTGGACCTTGTCTCCGTCCTAGCTGCGTAAAGTCAATGTACCATAGATCAAGCTTCCTTAAGAGAATTCTTTCCATAGCTAGCGTTCACCATGATGGAGGATCTAACAGGATGGTTTCCTGGTAAACATGGAGATCATTGAGTCTCCTTGAACGATGCCTTTCATCCTGGTTTAATGGGCTAATGGAGGGGAAACACAGGGTCACACTGATTTCCAAAGTCACTGTGGGTTTGTGGGATAAGCAGGACTGTTGATGCACAGATGGGTGGGTGGATAGATAGATAGACAGATAGACAGACAGACAGAGATAGATGGATAGATAGATAGACAGAGATAGATAGATAGATAGATAGATAGATAGATAGATAGATAGATAGATGACTGACTACTTATATTGAGACAGACATTGATGAAACAGCTGACTTATCTAATCTCATCTTCAGGCCCAGGAATGGGGGAATGTACTGTGTGGGTCGCAGGATGAAGTTTCGTTCCTGTAACTCTGAGCCCTGCTCCAAACAGAAGAAGGACTTCAGGGAGGAGCAATGTGCTGCCTTCGATGGCAGACACTTCAACATCAACGGTCTACCTCCTAATGTGCGCTGGGTGCCCAAGTACAGTGGAAGTAAGGCTCAGTCTTGTCTTTATACACTCCTGATACTAATTTAGACATTCTGCTTACTACTTTTATCTATTGTAATAAGAAACTGCATGCAATATCAACAATTACTGACAAAATATCCATGTATCTATCTATCTATCTATCTATCTATCTATCTGTTTCTCCCTCTCCTCCATCAGTCCTGATGAAGGATAGGTGTAAGCTGTTCTGTAGGGTGGCAGGCAGCACGGCCTACTATCAGCTCAGGGACAGGGTCATTGATGGCACGCCGTGCGGACCCGACACCAACGACATCTGTGTCCAGGGCCTGTGCAGGGTGAGGCTACCACCTTTTATCAACCTCAGAAAACTCAGCACGGTTGCACTTAAAAAATCTTGACAAACACATCTGTGTTCAGGAACAGCGCAGAACTTCAAAAATGTACCAAATGTATATGTAAAGCCAAATTTACCATTAGTGACTACTGGGGCAGAGAGGCTGCAGTCATTTCTACATCCTCACTCCAATTTTTTCACTAAGTGGTATCCAACATTTGCCAAGCTAAACTGTTTCAATTTGCCTCATCCCTGTGACAAATAGATTTTTTTTAGTTTAGAGCCAGCATAATGGAAAAAAGCAGCGGGCTACACTTGTGGGATGCCCACCACACACTCTGCTCTGCCCCACACACAGTGTTTGGTCAGACTTTGGCTCAGCAACTTGCCTCACTGCCCTTGGCAAGTGCATTTGATCCATCCTGTTGCACTGAAGCTAAGCTCTTCATCCTTCTTAGAACACTGAAAATGTCTTTTCGCTACAACCAATTACACGCAGAATAGATCTTATGCCATTTCAAGTGTGGTTTTAAAAAGGAAATTTATTTCAGATGTGTGTCAGTGATATGGACATAACTCAATAAGCCCTTATGTAACTATTTCTTAGGGTCAGTGGGTTTGATTCCTTTTTTCTGGAACAGCATTTCCCAAGAAATAAAACAAGTAGGAATATCTTCCTAATTCCACTGTAGCGAGACAGTGAAGTGACAGCTGTATCAATGTTTGTTACTGAACATCTGCCAAGCAACTGGAGTTTAGGAGTGTGAGCTGAAGAGAGCCATTTCATGTTGTTTTGAAAAATCACCCCGCGACTCCTCTTTTTTCTCTGCCTGCTACTGCGCTCTTATCTTCCTTCTGCACATCCCTCCCCTACTCTTTCACCCCTTCAATTCCCTCTTCACCCTAAAACCTCCTATATACTATCCTCCTCTTCCTCCCTTCTTTCCTTCTCCTTCTCTTTTCCATCCACCCTTCCCTTCCACCTTTGCAGCAAGCGGGCTGTGACCATGTATTGAACTCTAAAGCCAGGCGGGACAAGTGTGGCGTGTGTGGAGGTGACAACTCTTCCTGCAAAACAGTAGCAGGCACCTTCAACATTGTCCGCTACGGTGAGCTACAGCTTCTCGATTTATCATTGCCCTCCCCTCATTCAACGAGCATGAATGATAACAGCTCTTTAGTTTCCTTCGACACTTTCATAAATGCCATGACATGCTGAAGATAAATAGCAGTGAGCGGTGACAATGCACTGCACACAGAGGAACTTTACTGTTACGGCTGGCACAGAGCTCAGTATTTAATCTTTTTCATCTCAAGACATTGTTCATGTTATTTGCAGGCTATAATGAAGTGGTGCGAATACCCAGTGGTGCTACAAATATAGATGTGCGTCAACACAGCTACTCAGGGAAACCGGAAGATGACAACTACCTCGGTAAGATGCGACATCAAACACTCCAGGAGCTTATTTTCTTTGTGCTTCACATCTTTTCATTTTTGCATCGTGTTCAGAAGAGACTACTGTTAATATTTCTGTTATATTCCATATTTCCGTCCATACTGGTTATAGTTTTGAAGCAGTGTACTGGTGAAAACCTGATCTGTGCATGCGTGTCTGTCTGTGTGAATGGTAGTCTTTAGCCGTTGATGTAAATGTCATGTATACCTGGAAAGTTGGCATATACTTTACATGCTGACACGTTAATGAGCCAGAACTCTGATAGGCCTCTGGGCACCATTCCATTGAGGTCAGGAAGTTTACAGGCTTTTGTGTCTTTGTGTGTGAGTGGGTGTGCATTTTTTTCATTGCGTGTGTGTGTGTGTGTATACTCTATGCCTGTCCGTTTGTCTGGATGTGTCGGCTATTAACGTAAATGTCTTGTGGAGCCATGGTGCCTGGGAGTTGGCATATACATGCTAATACTTGAGACAGAGCACATGATAGCCCTCTGGGTACCATTCCAACAAGATCAACAGGTGTGTGTGTGTGTGTGTCTGTGTGTATGTGTGTGTGTGTGTGTGTGTGTGTGTGTATAGGACAGTATATGTCTTCATATTTTTTATTTCTGTGTGTATGTGTGTTTGTGAGTTTGTTTGCCCGCCTGTTTGAATGTATGTGTGCATGCAAGCGCTTGGAAGTAGATGACCATGCTTTTTCATGTGTGACACTTGCTTATTTGTATGTGTGTGTTTGGTGTATGGGAGCAGCAGTCATTAGGGGCCCAGAGCGGGTACTAAGGTGGGTCTGATTTTGCGGGAATGAGGGCCGGTCTCCATGGTCATATTAGTGTAATGTGTGAAATGGCGAGGAAAGTAAAGGCAGGAAATTAGCTCCATAATCGCATTAGGGTGAATGAGTGCAGCAGACTGGCTGTTGAGCAGAACAGGAGGCCCCTGGATGGGACTTCTCCAGGAATAGAGGATTATTTTACCCCAATAAGGCTCTTCTGCTGCCTACTGTATCCCTTACTGTAAATGAAAACATCAACCATTGTGCTGCTGAGCTGCTCGGTCACTGTTTACAAGCAAATATGGGCCATCATCTTCTGCAAGTAGCTAATGGTCTAGTATTGCTTGCATAATAAGAATGATACGTTTTTTTCATGCTAATTCAGCAAAGCTAGATTGAGCTCTGTGGTAACTTTGCAATCAAATATCATTATGGCCGCCTGCCATAGTGTGACAGTCATGCACAGTGAGTGACCAAGCTTTCCTGTCTGCCCGTAGCTGTCTCAAATAGCCGTGGAGAGTTCCTGCTTAACGGAGAGTTTGTGGTCAGCATGTTCAAAAGGGAAATCAAAGTGGGAAACGCCATCATCGAGTACAGCGGCTCTGACCATGTCATTGAGAGGATCAACTGCACTGACCGCATTGAGGAGGAGATCATTGTCCAGGTAAGTGGTCCATATCATGACAGCTCAAGATGCTATGCAGGGCATGCAAAGCTATACTGTCACATTTAAGATGTTTTGAATGTTTGACTTCAGGGATTTTTCAGTAGAAAATTCTGCTATTTGATAATCCTCTGTGATATAAGGCACCTTAAAATAAGGAAAATATAATCTTACTGTAAATGTAAAATGTAATTCTCATTCTTTATTCCTGCCTGCACCCGCTCTGTTGTTTCTCCCCAGGTGCTGTCAGTTGGGAACCTTTACAACCCAGATGTCAGGTACTCCTTCAACATCCCCATAGAGGACAAACCTCAGCAGTTCTTCTGGGATGCCTATGGGCCCTGGCAGGAGTGCAGCCGCCTGTGCCAAGGTGAGGGGGGTGGAGGGGATGGGTCCAGGGGCAAAAAGGGTTGGCAGAGGAGGGTGATGGGGGTAGTAAATATATGGAGTAGGGGGAGAAATGGTGAGGTGCGAGGGAGACAGGAGACATGGGAACAGATGAGGCAGAGGCTATGTAGACAGACTCACCAAACTTGACAGGTCTGTGCTAGACATTATTGGTTTGGACCCAGCTATCAAAGTTGGACATCATAGCACACTGTGGCAAGTTACTGTTTTTTGTCATGACTGAGGACCAAGCTGGAGTACGTGGGTGTAGAGGTGGGTTGCAGGTAAACTCAAAATCCTGTTATTTGTTTTGACTCCAAGACTTGAAAAATGTCATGAAATCACTTTGTCTTGGGGTCTCTTTTTCTGTTCTGTAGCACTGACATGTCTGAACAACCAGCAGTAGGTTGGCTGAAGAAAAACAGAGTTTGTCAGTGGTTCACACACAGGAGGATAAACAGCTAAGATGTAATGTCTGTAACTCCTACTCGCTCTCTGATTTATGTAGAGTTTCTGCCAGTGGGACACAGTAAGCTCTCATAGCATTGGGCTTCAAAACTTGGGAACATAAGGTACTCAGAGAGAATCTGTTTCCAGGAACTACACAAGCTGGAAATCACTCTTCTGCCTTACAGTAGGTGTACCGCAATTCAATCTGGGGATGACAGCAAAGTCAAGGAGAAAGCACACACTTTGCTGCTGGTATTCATCATGATCTTTTGATGATTTATACTGTACTTGACCAAGCTGGTCTGTAGTCTCAGATGAGCACTTGCAGGATCTTTCAGATGCTCAAGTCCGGCAGTAATGGAAGGTGGTTGAATTTCATTTGAGGATGAAGTTATGTAACTCTAGCTGGCAAACCCAAAGTCTCTCCCTGAATCTTTGTACCCTCCTCTCTCAGTTCCTTGTCAAAGAATGACATGTAAAGGGAGGAATCTTATTGCTCCTCAAATAAGAGCAAGCCAAAAATATCCAACAAAATTTCACACATTACTCCTGTATTTCTGCACACATTTGAACAGCATTCTTTTATATCTTGTACAGGGTAGAGGTAACAAAAAAGGTAACAAAAAACACTAGGATCAAGGATTGGAGAAGAGACTTTTGACTTTCAACCGTAGCTAAAGTCCAAACCCGTTTCATTGTGTCCTTACAGGAGAGCGCAAGAGGAAGATCCTGTGTAGCAGAGAGTCAGACAGGGTGGTAGTGTCAGACCAGAGGTGTCACGGCACAGCCAGACCAGCCGTGATCACCGAATCCTGCAACACAGAATGTGAACTCAGGTGGGTAATGCTTCTCTGTCCTGCTGCCACGTTGTCAGGCCACCTCACCATTCATTAACTGCATCACTTTTTAACCAACCTTAGACTGTACCATCACCCAAACACCAGTCTGTCTATATTTTCTAAGTCCACCAAATCTTTCTGCCACCCTCATCACTTTTTGCCAATTCATGGTAAACCTCAGTGCTTCCATCCCATGGTCATCCTACCCTTCCAACACTTTGTCTCTTTTTAACTCTTGCCAGTTTTTCCATCACTTTCACTCAATAAATAAAATTTTCAGGTAAGCCTTCTGAAAAGGCGTCTTTGACCATATCCCTCACCTATAACGCTTTACCTTCACCCAGGTGGCATGTGGCCCGGAAGAGTGAATGCACGGCTCAGTGTGGCCTGGGGTACCGCACCCTGGAAATCTACTGTGCCAAAATCAGCCGCACAGATGGCAAAACCCAGAAGGTTGATGACCGCTACTGTAGCAACCAGCGCAAACCTGATGACAAAGAGGTTTGCCATGGAGACTGTAACCCAGGTGGCTGGGAGTATTCATCCTGGTCAGAGGTGAGATTGTTGTGGGTAGCATGGGGTTTGCATGTAAGCATAGTCCTATTGGCTGCCATGTATAATTTTATCATGGGCCATGTGTTTAAACGTGCTAATATCCAGAGTGTGTGCATTGCAGTGCTCCAAGAGCTGTGGTGGGGGCACCCGCCGTCGAGGGGCAGTATGTGGAAAGGCAGCCGAGGCTGGAGGCGATGAGAGCAAATGTAGTCAAAGGGACAAGGTTACCGTCCAACCCTGTAATGAATTCCTCTGTCCACAATGGAAGACTGGCGACTGGTCTGAGGTCAGTTTGGTCTGTTTTAATTGTATTTCCTCTGCCTCCAGTGGAAGACTAGTCACTTTGGTGGTACTTTGATGATAGGTTGATGAAATACAAAGAATAAGTTTGAGATCTTATTTTCTATGTTATTCTGATATGTGATGAATTCATTAAATTTGTTGCACCAGTTGTTACTGCATATACTCTGGTGTAGACCTTTCGCTGTCAAAACAATGATTCTCTTCATTTCATATTATCTATCCAATATTTGCAACTCATTTAGACTATGATCTGCATTTGATTAAAAAAATTCTGCTTGGTTAGATACTCTATGACTGCTATTTTCCCCAGGATGTACACTTAATGTTTACCTTAAAATGTGTATACACTTTCACTACCTAATTTTATAAATAGAAAAATTAAGTTGCATCCCAATGAATGAGTGTTGAGAGTCTGTAATCTGTGAGTTTCTGTTAAGAGTGTAGATAGAGTTATATAAGGATTGCACATATATCTCTGAGCCTAGGAGACGAGTTGTTTATGTAACTGGGTTTACTCCATATAAAGAGGGACCATCCCAAATGTAAATAGTTTCAGGGCAACAGTGTTCTGGGTCATATGTGAAATGTGAGTGATCAGATATGTCTTGTCTTCGGGAGAGTTATTCTTCACCTCCCATTTCACTGTGTAGGGAAATCAGTGTTTGCAGGGTAAGATCGGACCTAACTGCTGTGCAGTTTACACATTCTAGACCAAGAAGCTTGCAAGGCTTTGGGCCACATTCCAGAAATATTTCGGATCTCCCATGTGGTGTTCCTAAATACAAACACCCACACTGTACTGTATACATATGCACTGTACTCAGCCACATAAACAAATTGCCCTGTTTTTTGGCTCCTTCCAAAAGCTTTTTGTTTTGAAATCTGCATATTCTGCTTGACACAACACCAAATGTTTATGATCTGTGTTGAACTAGAATGCCAGCCAGCTCAAAGACTAGTAACAACAAAATGTTAGTATAAGTGTTATTTCTAAAACTTGAAATGTGTACCTTCCAGTGCCTGGTGACTTGTGGGAAAGGCTACAAGCACCGCCAGACATGGTGTCAGTTTGGGGAGGACCGCCTAGATGACCGCTTCTGTGACTCGTCTAAACCCGAGTCGGTGCAGACATGCCAACAGCAGGAGTGTGCCTCTTGGCAGGTCGGACCCTGGGGACAGGTAAAGTCACTCCAGTGTTACCAGTGATGGTGGTGTGCTGTATCTTTGTTGTGAAGTTGTGAAGAGCTCATCCAACAGCATTGTGAGATTAGGGATGGATGGAAAGGATGTTTACTGAGGCAGTGGTACCCTACATGGGCAGGTGACAAGATCAATAATATCCCAATAGTTAAAAAACAAGGGTAATTGTACTGCTATGGTGAGGAGCACAAAAATCCAGGTCTACCCACAACTGTGGGTTATAAGATAAAAGCCTTTATTTTGAGGGCAGTGTGAAACCATTTATTCCATGAATGTTCCAAATCAAGTGACTTTTTTTTGTTCCAAAACGGCTGTGTTATTGTGTATAATGCATGATCAAACACAGCATTGTTTACCAGGACACAAGATATGTGCTAAGCATGGCCTGTTAACCACATGGCATACAGTAATTTGCATCATGTGGCCTAACCCCATATCCCTACAACTCACTATATTCAGACCATACTGCCTTGATTGTATCATGTGTTAATATATTGTACATCTGTACCTGATATCAGTCAATATTATAAAATATTAGAAAATGAGTTAGTGTTTCTGCATAAGTCTTCTAAGATGCTATTTCAGCGATTTATGATGAATGGCCACTGGGTTCATGGTTTAATACCAAAGTCTGTCCAGTTGGATATGCACCACAGAGGCTGACGTTTACAAATGTTGTTACTTCTCTGATGAATTCTCCCCAGTTGTGGCAAGACATAGATAAGCTAAGCTTGTCATTTAGCACTATCCCTGTTCACTCGTCTGTTTAGACAGATAGCCAGCCCAGCCAAAATAAACATAGAAAATCTGTAGACAATCTGGATAGTCCTATTCCTCTATAAGAGGCTTTACAGAGGCTTATGCATATACATATACATTTACATATACATATACATATCTGAGGAAATAGATTATCAGGGATGTAACCTAAAAAGGAAACAATTTTGTGTGTTTGTGTGTGTGTGTGGTCTTACGCATATGTGTGTGTATGCACCAGAACTAGACACCCCCAATCCAAAAATGTGAGAAATTTTTTAGCTCCCCATATCATCAGAGGACATACTCATGTTAAGGTATATTTGAAGTCGTTTAATGAAGCGTGGGCGAATGGTAGCTGAAGTTGCCGCCACACAAGTTTGACCCTGTTTCATTGGAGCCAGCGAGGCAGAAGAGAGTGCGGGGTAGTGTACCCACTGACTTGGCTACAGTGGAAAACATGGCAATGTAGATGACTTACTCATGCATTATGCTCTCTGAGACTCTTATCTGCTTGGCACAGAGCTGAAGATGCTTGCCAGAGAAGTGGAGAGAATAGAAATTTTTTTTTTTTTTTTTAGGTTGACATACTGATTTTTAGGGGGAAAATTGCTTTGCTGGCTTAAATGAACAGGCATGTTTTTCTCTCTGTCTTGCTCTCCATTTTCTCTTTGGCTCCTTTTATACTTACTCTCCCCCCACTACTCTCCCATTTGTCTTTTTCCCTCTCTGAACCCAGTGCACTACCTCGTGTGGGCCAGGCTACCAGATGCGAGCAGTGAAGTGTGTGGTGGGCTCCTACGGCGCTGTCATGGACGACACTGAATGTAACGCTGCCACCCGTCCCACCGACACTCAGGTAAGAAAGGAGTTGTTTTATGTTTTCCCTCCTTAATTGTGTCTTTTCTCCATCTCTCAAACCCCATCTGTTTCTCTCATCTCCCTCAACTGCCCACAATCTCTCAATCTCGCTCTTGCTGAGAGAAGAACAGAGGCGGGTCTCAAACGGGTCCATACTGTGAAACAGGAAGGAAGCAGCTCCCCTCACACACATATACACTTAGAACAGGCGCAAACCTACCAGTTTCATTGCCACCTGGTCTCAATAAGGTCATGTTGTCTGATCTAGTCTGGTCTGGAGGGAAAGCCGGAGGAGGGGGGGGGTTGTACCAGCCCCACTATCCCCACGTGCAGACACACAGCTGGGATTGTCTTTCTCTGACCGACTCCCTCAAAGCCTAAAAGCTGCAGGAGGTCCTTGCTGGTGTGAGGGGGAAACCTGAACTGGCACTAGCCCCAGGTAGAAGGTCCTGTAACTGTTAGGAGGAGCATAGGGCAGGGATGGAGAAGCAACAAAAAAAAAAAAAAAAAAA
>OMKZ01043607.1:0-14877 GCA_900302535.1 Neoniphon sammara
AAACCCCATCAAACAGACACACAGCGGCACAAAGGAAAACCTCATCTCCACGGGAAACTAATCCGCCGGTGTGCGCTGTAAGCCTGTCAGGTTTTTTTTTTATTGAAAGAAGTCATCACTCATTTCGCCAAAGATTAAAAGTATGGCTAAATTGAGAAAATCCGCTTAGGAATTCTGAATTTAAATAGTGAGTTGGAGGGGCAGCTAGGAGAGATGCCAAGGCTTGTGGGGAGCACAGACAGGTATGGGAGGTGAGATAAATTGAAAATATACATATTTGTTTTTGTAGTTGGATTTCCCATAACCATCAGACTGTTTTTCATTTTTTAGTGAAAGCGGAGGGTGGAGGGAAGTTGGAAGCACCAGGCAGAGCAGGCCTCCCCACCCACATATGGCAGTCGTCGGAAATGAGAGAGCCTCCGCTGAACTTACCTCAAAGGCAGTCTCCTGATTGGAGATTTCAGCTGCAGAGACACGCATGTAAAATGAGTTCCCGTGCCTTTAATTGCCTCGCCATTGGCAACAAGGTGTTTCAGCAGGAGAATGCCAATTGCTTACCAGCTTGGCCACGGAGGGTGGGTCAATACACAGCTCTCAGATCTGCGGCACGCCACAACTTCGATGTCTACACTCCATTTGCTGAAAAGTGAAGACACAGTAAGGGAATAATTAGACGGCTTTAAACAAGTAATTAACAGCCTTTCAACTTGTGCAGAGGTTCTGCAGAAATGCCCACTTTCAGCAGGAGATGAATCTAGGTTTAAGTCCTGAATTGTCCACAGCAGGTGAAGATGATATGATCCCTCCAGTTATGAGCAGTAGTATTTAATTGGAACATAATCTAATAAAACATAAAATGTTTGACTAAAGACTTTACAAATGAAGACTCGACTACCTATGTCACATTGCTCTGAAATCTGCTTTCCAAACACAGTAATAACATTCTGTCTGTGAGATCTGGCTGTGCTGTTATTGTTATTTCATGCACTGGCCAGAGAGCTTGTGTCTTAGGTGATAATTATGTCAGCTCCCAGACCAAATGATGTATTATTTATTTTGCAGTAACTCACTGCTCCCACTCCCCTCTAACTGCTGGCTGAGATGTCTGCCCCTGGAGTGGTCATTAATCTGATATCTGGCCGGCCTGGGCGCGGCCCCTATGATCCTGACCCAATCTCAGATCCTAATCCAAGGAGGAAGAGGGCTGCAGGCCAGGATTTGGAGGCCCGGCTATCTCTCTCTCTATAATTGATAGGTTTTAGGCGATTATACGCTTCGTGTGATTAAGATCTATAACGATGTATTGATTGGACTGTACTGGGATTCGACGGGGCTGCTTTTCACATGGGAGACACCTACACCTCTTCTCCATCGTCCAGGACCAGACTACTTAACATTTTGGTTTGGAGCTATTTTGGACTTTGAAATAAGGAAGACAGGCACTGATACTGTGTGAGAAATATAAAACACCCACACACACAAAAGCACGCCCATGCAACCACATGCACACCACACACACACTAGCACACACTCACCCACCAGAAGTTATATTCTTGACTAGGTTTAGACCGATATATGGGGCTGATGTTGGCCCGTTCAGAAAAAAATTGGGAAAACCTAATGTGGCGTTTTGATATTTTCTTTGCACATTTGCTTTATTAATTCAACTGTTTAAATGTTTTTGTGAAGTAATTTTTCATTTAAAGGAATACTCCAATGTTTTGGGCAAAATACCCTTTTTCCGACTTACCCAGACTGAGACAAGATGTTTGATACATTTTCACCTCTGTACATCCTCTGGTTCACTTCCGATGGTTGGCATTTTGTGTTAGCTTAGCGTAAAGACTTGAAGCCTACAGGAGTCATAAGCCTAGCTCCATCACAGTGAAAAAATAAACCTTACAGCAACTCTGAAGCTGTCTCATTTACACAATGTGTATTTGAAATACATGTCTTGGAATTTTTTTTATAAAAAAACGAGGGTCCTATCATCTAACTACTCCTAAAACGACTCTCATTTTTAAAAAAAAATTCCAAGACATGTATTTTATTACTGTGTAATACACATGATACATTGTATAAGCCTAATGTTGGAGTATTCCTTTAAAGGTAGTAATGTAATGTAGTTTCTCCTACCACAGAATAGGTTGCATGGGTTACTAAACCACCTATTACAAAGAGCTGCTAGTCTGTTAGGGCTGTTAGTCCCCTATGATGGTCTAAATGCTGTTTAAGGGGCTAACAAGAACACGATTCAAGGGGTAAGATGAAGGATTTGTATTTATTTATTTATTTATTTATTTTGGCTTAAAAATAGTCAAATTTAAACATCTGCTCAAAATAATGCCTATCAGCAACTATCTGTATCAGTTTCAGCCTTCAGAAATCCACATCTGTCCAACTCTATTCTTCCCACATAATCTGAAATTGAGGGTGCTTTTTAGGTTTTGAATGTGGGCCTGTGAAGGAGCAGAGAACCGATGGGAGATTGCTAATTATGATAAGTGTGGACTCAGCTGTGATAACCATGCTCTCTGATCTCTATCACCTGCTCTACAGCCCTGGGGTTTGGAGACATGAAGGACAGTTGACAGGAGGGGGAACCATGAAGCTGCTGAAGATCTGCATAGATCACTGTACAAGCCCCCATTCAGTCGCGCAGCACTAAGAAAACAATCATTTAGCATAACTAGCCTATCTGTTGGTACTAAAGGCAGGGCCAGCCAGGCGATGATCAACAAGCTGTGACAGGAACTTATTGATGAATCATGTCAACACCCTGTTGATGAAAGATAAAAGCAGGGACTCAGTCAGATGCATGACATTGTACCATATTCATTATGAACATAGTTGCAGTGATGATTGTGCTATTTCAGCTGAGTTTTCAGCTGCTCACACTGAAAGATGCAGCAAATAATTCAGATATGTGATTGCAGTAACCCTCTATGAAGATCCAAGTGTGGTTAATAAATGGTTATTAGCCAAGATCATGTGAAAACATTTAACCCTGTTGTGTTCACAGTCATGCCGCAACAAGCGCTTGCCCTCCCGGCAACTTCCCCACCTAAAATTCATCTCTTTCAGCAGCAAACCAAGCAGGGAAAAAGAGAGGGAATTAAAGAAAAGCAGACAGAAGCACTTCTAGCTCATTCCAGCATTATGGCACATTTCCATTTTTCGCCTCGGTCTTAATCTCCATTGAGTGACTGTCATCACCCTCCGGCAGTAATTAGGTATGGACTCTGGACAACAACAGACGAGCCGGCCTAGCTCGTCTTGAGAAGCAAATTACCTTTAGCTTATGGTAAGCAATATTCCGTGCCAGGCAACTTTTACTGCTGATTAGCAATTAGCCCAAACTAGCGGCAGCCGAAGCACTAATGTTTAATTTGCTCCTCTAATGATATACGGCGTTGTGGTGCAGGCAGGGATGGGAGGAGGGTTGGAAACGTATGGATTTCTGCTTAATTCCTTTTCATTTACGACCTGACAGGCCCGCAGGTAGGAAAGGGAGGAAATTTCTTAGCGATTAGTAATGGCTGCTCCTCAAAGGGAAGGCAGCAGCGAATGCTAAGAAGGCACACACACACTTACAGTCTCATTTCTGGGCCCTTCCCAGCACATTCACTGGCTCAATTATTCACAGTGAAGTTTGAATAATAACAGCATTTTCTCTGAGACAACAGAGTGATTACTGTCTGTGTCTCCTCCTCCTGTTAGGAGAAGCAGTTGTGAAATGAGCTAATGTACCTGGAGAGCTGTTATGGAGGCCCCTCTAGTAAATGGATTGCAGCGTGCTGTCACTATGATAGTGTTGTCTCAGCAATGAAGGGAGGCCTGTGGAAAAGATCAGGAAAAAAATTGGGGAAGTGACATAAACAGATATAGGTAAACATCTTAATGAAATGATGGGGTGAATTCTGCAGTGAGCATATGCATTTATCATAGCAGTGCATGGCAAAGAAAGTAAATACGCGTTTGTATTCTTTAGAGACAGTCATTAAAGGGTGACATTTTGCAGGATAACATCCTCAGAATTGAGTCCAACTTCAAGTTCAAACACATGCTGTTATCTTTCAGTTATAAAGGCACAGAAGAGGCAATTTAACCAAGCTTTTCCTCACATGTGCCATGGTAATGTGTGTTCTGTATGAGTCAGTGGCTCTTTAGCTCCTAATACCTTGTTTACTGCGGAGACTCTGGCCTTGTTTGCAAACACAAGCAGGCGGTGTCAGAGGAGGATCCGCCAGCTCCCGCAGGACTTCCATAATCTAGGGCGGATTCCTGTTTAAACTAAAATGTGCTAGTGGGCTGGATTCGACAAATCAGGTGGACTCGACAAATCTCTGGTGGGCTGCGTCTGGAACAGTCGCTTGTTAAAAAGTGCAATGGGCACTGTGGGAATAGACTCTCTCCCCCCGGGGGTTAGGGAGTCCTCCACTCTAATGAAGCTGGAGGATGAGGCTCGTTATGTGCTGCTGCCTGTTATTCTCAGGCCACGGCTTTCTCACTCTCGGCCTCGTTTTCTTTTCCACTGGCTGTAGTAGTGACTGCAGTGTGGAACCAATTGGGCAACCCATTTTGGGTCCCTCTTTTCTGTTTCAAACTGGTACAGCTTCATAGATGTTTCAGAGGGGAGTGATTTAGCAGGGATCTCGCCCGCGGAAGTTGAGGAGACAAATAAAGGCAGTCAAGGCTGCTGGTGAACGTCCACAGTTTGGACAGCAATAGTGTTTGGATTGTGACGATAACAATAAGGCTGGTCTAGTGGGTCATTAGGACTCTAACAGTGACAATCACTCACATACTGGCCTTATACTTGTTGGAAGGAAGCATATAGCAATGGATCTCAACCACAGTCACAGAGGCTGAAAAATCTACAGATTTCATTCCAACCAAACACTATAACATTTTTTTCACTGATTAACACACCTTCAACCTGAGAAGAGAAAACAATTGGTGTATTATTAGGTTGGAATGAAAAGCTACTGACAGCCCTAATACAGTCCAGCTAATGTTGAGTAACAAGATGCTCATTATACAAACATTAAAGGAATACTCCAACATTTTGGGCAAAAAGCTTTTTTCTGACTTATCCAGACTGAAACAAGATGTTCGTGACCATTTTCACCTCTGTGTGTGCACTGGTTCACTTCCTATGTGTAACATTTCGTGTTAGCTTAGCATAAAGACTTGAAGTCTACAGGAGTCATTAGCCTGGCTCCATCAAAGTGAAAAAATAAACCTTACAGCAACTCTGAAGCTGTCTTATTTACACAAAGTATCACGATATCACGATTTGATATACATGTCTTGGAATTTTTTAAAGCTGTTTTAGGAGAAGTTAGATGGTAGGAACTATAGATTGTAGGAACTAAAACTGTTAAACATATGTATTCAGCAGTTATAACTTCTCCTAAAACGACTCGTTTTAAAAACATTCCAAAACGTGTATTTCATTATTGTGTAACACACATCATACTTTGTGTAAATAAGACAGCTTCAGAGTTGCTGTAAGATTTTTTTCCCATTTTGATGGAGCTAGGCTAATGACTCCTGTAGACTTCAAGTATTTATGCTAAGCTAGCATGAAATGCTACCCATAAGAACAGAACCAGTGGATGTACAGAGGTGAAAATGGTATCGAACACCTTGTCTCAGTCTGGGTAAGTCGGAAAAAGGGTATTTTGCCCAAAACATTGAAGTATTCCTTTAAGATATCAAATGTGACATTTTGGCCGAGAGGTGCCATTACACAAAAGGGTTCAGGGTCCCCAAGATTAAGAGGAATATTTTTTGAGGGAGTATGAATGCACTCACCAATTGCCAGTCCAGAAATTAGATTTTGTGGTATCCTGTATACAAGTTGACATTTTGGCTTCAGGGTGGTGCTAGAGGAAAAATTATAGGGTCAACAAAATTGACCAAGTTCATCCTCCGGGTAGCATAAATGTGTTCATCGAATTTCATGGTAATCCACCCGATAAATGCCCAGATACTCTGTACAAGCCAAATTTTTACTGGTGGTGGCACTAGAGGGAAGGCAGATGAAGTCAACCAGGGTTCATCCTCTCAGGAGTACGAATATGCTCACCAAAATTCACTGCAATCTGCTGAATAGATTTTGAGATATGTTGCCTATGTAAAGTGTTGGCCAGGCAACAGATGGATGGATGGATGGATGATCATACAAACAGGCCATCATGGCCATCCTAAAACTAAAGAATTTATAGTAAAGTCCTCAAGTAAACACAGCTGTAAATTTGAAATGATGAGTGCAGGAAAATTACAGTCCTTCCTGACCGTGTGATACATTTCTATGTTATTGTAGTTTATATTTTTTTATTCCCAGACTCTGCTGAGATATGGGTGTTGTGTGTGTTTTGGTGTTTTGAAAGTTCAAAAGCGAGGTAGGTTTTCCCTTTCCCCTTTCAAAGTCCACAAACTCAACTTTTTTCAAACCTGTGCAGTGGGTTTGCCCAGACTCTGGGGAGAGGTAGCATGGAGGAGGAACAGGGAACTCTCACTCATCTCCTCACACAAAAACACAGAAAAAGACTGACAGGCAGCTGGTTCAAAGCTCCCTCTCCTCTCTCCCTTTCCTCTGGTGTAGAATTTCAATGCTCCATTTTCATTTTTTCTTCCCCCCACAAAGGCTATTCTTTCAATGATTCTCTGTCAGTCCCTCTGCGCTTTCCCCTGCTCATTGATGAATTAAGGTAAACATCAAAACTATGGCAAGACTGTGCCCTAAGAATTGCATTGCAAACGCAAGCACATATCCTTTGTTCTGTCCTTAGAAAACACATGCAAATTATTTTTATGTATTTGCAACACACAAGGGAATTACATTCTCTTTGCAAAACAAAAGTTGTCTTCCATCATCCCTTTTAAGTTAAATAAATAATAGTCAAAATGTAATACAGAGTAGTCAGTGTATAATTAGCGTACAGTAGATGGGAATTACCAGGCCAAATAACATGATATCACCAATGCACTCAACAATGTAATGCAGCAGGAGCTGCCAAGGAAGAAGTATAACGTAAATGCACATCTTCCCTCATTAGAATGGCTTTCTTTACCAGGCAAGGACGTTTACAGGCTGTGTGTCAGAGTTTGGCATATAGAAATAGTAATGACACTGCTTTATAAATGACCCCCCATGTGAAAACAACCACAACCCCTGTAAGATTGCCTGGTTTCAGTCATGCCTAAAATGACTGAAACATTACGTGATGTAAAAAAAAAAAAAAAGCATGGCTTCTTCAAGGGGTAATATTTCAGGACCATGATATTATGTGCAAAGGGTGACATTGTCTATTAAATGGTACTTACAGAAAATAAATATTTGTTTGTGTTATAATGAACATGGAGGGTTTGATGTTTTGAGGAATTCTCAGAATTTTGGGCAAAATGCTCTTTTATTCAACTTACCCAAGATGTTCAATACCATTTTCACCTCTGTATGTCCATTGGTTTCTGTTCCTATTGGTAGCACTTCGTGATAGCTTAGCATAAAGACTTGAAGTCTACAGGAGTCATTAGTCTAGCTCTGTCAAAGTGAAAAAAATAAAACATCGCAACTCTGAAGCATTCTTACTTTTACAATGTATCATGTGCATTTGAAATACATATTAAATTACATACATTAAAAAAGACTCCTAAAATCTCCCAAAACAACTCTCGTTTTTTTAAAAAAAATTCCAAGTTCCAAGACATGTATTTCATTGCCGTTTAGCACACATGATACATTGTGTAAATAAGACAGCTTCAGAGTTGCTTGTAAGTCGGGGTCGGGGAGAGTCAGAAAAGTTAGTGACTCAGTGAATTTTGCCTAAGATACTGGAGCATTTCTTTAAAGTGATTTAATCACCTATATAGTTTGTATTATGTGCTAACAAAAAATACCAAACCCTTTTCTTTTCATACTACCTACTTTCTTCAGCTATGGCCCCACTGCCTGAGTGAAGGTCATCTTGTCAGCAAAACACCGCTGTAATGAGTGCTTGGTTTCATTTGCAAAGTAAAACAGAATCCTGTTATGTAAAGAAAACCAGTACATTTTCACTGATGACACACAATGTGATAATGTGGTATGTATTTATGCATTTATTATTTATTAATTTATTTATTGTTAAAACTATACAAATAGCACATTTAATCCAACACCAAGTTATGAGCTATGATCATTGACAGGATGCCATATTAACTGTCCAACTATGTCACCATGATACTCTAATTTAGAGCAACTTCAACATACATTCCAGGGCATCTTACCTCCAGGTTGTGTCTGTTCAGTCGATCCAGAGGTGGAATGGACCACAGGGGTCAGAGCTCCGGGCCAGCTTTGTTATCAGCCCTCAACTCTCCCATGGCTGGACCAAGGGGGGACCCCGGCCAAGGGTCCTCTGCTCTCCACACTGCCCTGATAAGGAAAGGTCAGTGTGCTCAAGTCATCCTTATGCCAGCGGCTTGGCAAAGATATCTGACAGAGGCAGCAAAATGTGGTGATAACCTTCCATTTAAACACAGCCTAAGCACGCAGGCCTAGCAAGCATTTGACAACTAGTGGTGTGCAGGAGGTGACCAAGTTTAACATCAAAACAAGCCATTTTTACAATATGATAGTATGGCACAGTAGAAGACAAAACAGTTCTGGAACATTTTTTAAACTGCTATCAGAAATATTTTATATCCTGGTTTCAGAAATTGAGCAGCTCTGGACCACTACAGACATCACCTTTTTAATCTTTTTTGCGCTATATTTACATTCCAGTGTTGGTGCAGGCTGGCACATCAACATCTATTCATCCTCTATATGTTCACTGGGGGTTCTTCAGGCACTGGCCAAACCCACCACAACAGATTTCTTGTTTTACCTTGTTTCACAGCCGCTAAAGTTTATCCAACACCCACACACACAAACCAATATTTCTTTCCATCCTGCACACCCTTCCCCCACTCACTGTGTTATTCCTGATTAACCGTAAACGAGCAAATATTTTCCCAGTGTTCGCCAGGTTAGATCCCCATTTAATTAAACTGGCTCATTATGTCGCTCTCTGATTAGTGGAGGAGAATCAATTATTCAATTCACAAACATGGGCCGCAGGAGCTGGAGGTGCACAACGAGCTGCTCATTTAATTCCAAGGACACTAATTAGCTACAAAGCAAGCAGTAACTTTCCTCCTCTTTTTTTTTCCTCCCCTGCCTTCTTTTCCAATTACTGCACATGCAGGACACTTAAAGTTAGCTGGTAGAGGAGGAAGGAATCGGAGGACAGCTGTGGGTGGTGTTTGAAGGAGGTGTTTTGGGAACAGAGATGTGAGAGGGGTGGGGTGGGTCAATCTTTGCCTTATTTAGCCGGATTCTCCTCTAGTTAGTGAGGTCAAGATGGAGAAGAAAGCATGAGGGAGGTTTATTTGCTGATATGTAGATCACGAAGCCTAAGTATCCAGGAAACGACCCCTGGGATTTGTGGATGTGTCGAGTCGGGGCCGCTACTTTTGTTCTCTGCAATCAAACAGCGGGCAATTATCCGAATTATTGACAGCAGATTTCTCATTTCAACTGCAAATTAAGGCTATCAATAAAGCTTTCTGATGCAAAAGTGACTAATTAACCAACGGAGTGGAGCTCTGAAGCCTTGATATAAATAAAAAAAAACCTCCAGTCGGCAGCACGTTGTGGAAACACAGGGGAACTAATTAGTTTAATTATCAAAACAGCTAATTAAAATTACACAGTTGCCTAATTAGTTCTGTGCTTCTTGCTGTCTCCTTCTCCCCCTCTTTCTTTTTCTTAGTTGCCCTCTCACTCTTTAATTGACAGGTTGAAGTTAAATATAAAATAGGAAGAAAGAGAGATGGAGAGTGTGCATGTTTTTGTATGTATGTATGTATGTGTGTGGGCATGTGTGCGTGTGTGTGTGTGTGTGTGTGTGTGTGTGTGTGTGTGTGTGTGTGTGCGTACGTCCATGTTTTTGACTATGCAAGTGTGTGAGGAGGGAAGCGGGAGAGCACAAACAGCTCATGCTGAATATCTCCTCCTGTGGCAGAATACTAACAGCAAAATAAATGACTGTAGTCCCTTTGGTGAGCCAGTCCAAATTTTCCTCCCATTAATCTGTCCTTGGCATCAGTGATTGGGGGATCGGGGGGGGGTTCATCCTCTCCTCTTCCGCCTGGTGGCTGACAAACAAGGGGTCAAAGCTAACAGCAGGTCTCCCCATCCCTAGAAAGTCTCTCTTTGAACCATTTACTTTCAAATCAAATGAAAAACCCGCCTTGGCTGGGAAAATGAACGCACATCAAACAGGTAACGTTGGAGTCGCACTGCCATCACATCCCAGTGGCAGTGCTAAAGCACTACACCGCTAGTATTTTATGCAAATATATAGGATTTTGTATTTCTTACTTAAGTCCACTGCTGATAAAACATTAGAGCAATATCTGCCTAAGGCTACAAACTGGAACAATGTCAGGGCCATTTGTAAATTGACAGAGTATTTTACTGGAACAAAACCAAACCCTCCAACCAAAATTCATCACAATCATAATATGTAGCACAGCGAAAAATATGTCATAAAGTATGTGGATTACTGGAAACTGCAGACTGGGATAAAGCATGTTCCTTCATCATGAATAATATTGTTATTTACACACAAAACAACAATATAGATTGCATCCAGCCTGCACATTATGCATACAAAAAACAACTTCATGTATAAGGAAACAGCTGCTGTTTTTGCCAGTTAGATTCTCCACCAAACTAGGCCAAAGGCTAATTTCAGTATCACTAATTTCCCCTTGTATGAGCAAGCATCCTGCAGCTGAGACATCCAAGACAAGTTCAAATGAGCAGCCTTTGACTTGTAGCTTGATCAAACAGATATCTACATCACATACTGAGCAGCAACAAGCTGAATCTAGAACAACTGAGTATACACAAAATAGACTTGAAAACGGCAAACTCAGAAGCTCAATTTTGATGTTAAAATCAAATTTTCAAGGACTACTCCAACTTTTGGGCAAAATAACCTTTTTCCAACTTACCCAGACTGTGACAAGATGTTCGATACCATTTTCACCTCTGTATGTCCACTGGTTCAGTTCCTATGGGTAGCATTTCATGTTGGCTTAGCATAGCAAGACAGGAGTCATTAGCCTAGCTCCATCAAAGTGAAAAAATAAACCTTACAGCAACTCTGAAGCTGTCTTATTTACATATCATGTGGATTTGAAATACACATCTTGGACAAAAAAAAAAAAAAAAAAAAAAAAACGAGAGTCATTTTAAGAGAAGTTAGATGGTAGGTAACTGCTAAACCCATATGTTCAGCAGTTATAGTTCCTACCATCTAACTTCTCTTTAAACAACTCTCGTTGAACAAAAAAAAAAAAAAAAAAAAAGAAAAGAAAAATTCCAAGATGTGTATTTCAAATACACGATACATTGTGTAAATAAGACAGCTTCAGGGTTGCTGTTGTTTGGAGCTAGGCTAATGATTCCTGTAGACTTCAAGTCTTAATGCAAAGCTAACAAGAAATGAAATGCTAACCATCGGAATCAAACCAGTGGACGTACAGAGGTGAAAATGGTATCGAACATCTTGTCTCAGTCTGGGTAAGTCGGAAAATAATATTTTGCCCAAAACGTTTCTGTTGTTTCTGTTGGAGGATGATATCACATCAGATCCCTCCCTCAACCAGCATATATGGTCAGTATTTGCTCAAAGGCTTTCAATGGGCGAAGTTCGGATTCAGCATGTAAGTAAGGGCAAAAAAATTTTACAGCACCATCTTGAGGCCATTCAGGCTACATGCAAACTAGCGAGACTTTCTTCATGATGGTCTTGAGGGTGTCCAATGCAGGTTCTTAGTCCCTATAACAAAGAGTATAGCTTAGAGAGCCAACTGGGGAGGTGGTGCTGATTGAATGCTTGTTGTCAGATCAGCTAACAGCTGATTATCTATCGGGCGAGGTGCACATTCTTCCTCTCAGCACTGAGAACACACTCACAAACAGCCTCCCAGCATGCAAATGGTCCAGAAGTGAACATGGTGAACCTGGCGTCTTTCAGTATTTTTAGCCGCACTAATCAGGGAGCTTATTATTTCTTGGGTTCACAGGAACTTTGAACTCCAGACTCTCCTGCCCTAAAAGATTCATGAAGCAGAGACTATCGGGGGACCTCCTTGAGACTGGATAGGTCAGAGGTTGGCGTTATCCCTACGGCAACTGCAGAAAAACAAATTACATGTGTTAAGGGTGAACTGCTTGTACACTTATATGTTTAATGTACTATACTGTGTGTATATCTGATTTATATCTGTGGGAAGGCATGTTTGAAACATAAAGCCAGGTGGGGATGTTTGACTTGGTATTGGTTCCAATTCAATAACATTCATCAATAAAACTTGTGAAAGCAGTTGCATAACCAATATAAAGTAAAGATTAGCAGTATACAGTAGCCAGGGTAGTATATCAATGTTGCACGGACAGAAACATTACTACATGGATTTGCAGCCTAATTGGTCATGCTACTAATGATCCCTGGCACAAAATGATACCTCTTCATGTAAAAGCACTGCATATCTCTGCTGCATCCATGCTTACTGTACGAGACATGCTGAGTTGAGGATTGAAAAGTTTCCCCGGCCTCGAAAGCACAACTTGGAAATCAACTTAATTATTGTCAAACTTACATTTCCTTTAAAAATAGTTTTCAGAAGGCTTTTACAATCTTCCTTGTGTGTTATTGTGGATGCACTTGTAAATCTCTGGACCTTATTAGATTGCGAGTGAATACGATGGCCCTCCAAAAGGAAGGCCTTTTGTATATAAAATGCAATCTAGCTGGGGCCAGCTGGTGAGGGATGCATGTAGATTACAGGGTGAATTGCCTGCAAAGCGCTGTTCGATTTGAATTGTCAATGTGGCTCCTCCATTTGACTCATACAGAGACCATTTTGGCTCAGATAGAGCAAAGACAGATTCCATCAGGTTCTTATCTGTTACAAGCTGCATTGCTTGCAATTGGATTCAATAGCTACCAATAATGGTGTTATT
Organism: Neoniphon sammara; assembly: GCA_900302535.1. Lineage (NCBI taxonomy): Eukaryota > Metazoa > Chordata > Actinopteri > Holocentriformes > Holocentridae > Neoniphon > Neoniphon sammara. The sequence continues at coordinate 13,073 of OMKZ01043607.1, forward strand.
TTTTAAACATTAGGATACCTGGGTTTTCTGCACTGGTCAGCAGTGGGGTATATGAGTATGAGAAAAGCATATAAAACACAACCGGCTTCTGCCTCCATTTTTTCCCCTCCCTGCTGTCCGATACCATGAATGGTGTATTATTCCTATCATTTTTCTGACTTTCTGGAGGAAAAAAGTAATTTTATCTTGTAAAGGATGTATTTTTTTCTCCCTCGTCCTGTCCCTGGAGTGGTGTGTATTGTTCTGGGATGAAGAAGTCTCCCCACTGCCCTGATACATCATCGCAGCCAACCACAATCACTGTCTGTAGACTGTCAGCAGAGACCAATTTGGGCCACATACACTCTGACCATGACATTTAAGAAAAATTAATCCCACTCTAAGCCTTCGAAGAGAATTAACTCCACTGCGAAAAAAAGGCTATCATCAAACCTCTAAGGTGGAGGTGGTGCGGGGGGCCTTTAATTCTGCAATTCTCCTGTGTTGATCAATAGTGCCATTTCAGAAGTGAAACCATTTGACAGCTTTTGTGCAAGTCGGGCAATTCTTTCGTTGTACATCTTGGATGACGCCAGCACCTCTCCCTGATGCAGATATACCCAACATTTGAATTTGATGACAGGCTGAGAGTTGAGTGAGAAGCTCTGAGTAGCCACTTAGGGAGCTGTCAATCACGGCACTGGCATTGCTGTTTTTTCCACGCGTTGATAAAGTGAGACTGCGGTGACAGCCAATCACGTGGCCCGCAAAGGTATTGAAGGTGCTCCATTCAAAGAGAGCATCCCAAACAGCCACGGGGAGGCTTTCATCAATCCAGAAAGAACAAGTCTCTTCCATCAATTCAATTCATCTAGAGCCAAAGCATTTGGATAATAGCAATGTCTCCCGCGTGATAGAGACTGAAAGGATGAAGGCTTTTTGCCCATTAAGGCAGTAGCAAGCACTCAGAGATACACTATCTTGGGTTATTAGTGGGGTTGAGCACTCAGAAAAAAAGCACTCACCAACATGACAGTGAGACAAGACATTTCACTCTGAGACAAACATACATCCTACCATCATATGTTGTGTCACAGCTTGAGAGCTAGGCAGGGGAAGGCAGACCACTGCCACAAAACTAAGAGCCTTACTTATGTTCCACAAAGGGATGTCTTCCCTTGCAACCTTTGACAATTCCTAATATTTTCTAGAGATTCAAACCCTGCATGTTTCTGCTGGTATCAGGTTGAACAATGTGTGCATCTGTTTCTCTGAATAAGAAGAGTAAAAACTCCCGCTTTATGAAAAGTTCCTTTGATTGCTTAAGACGCGCTTCGTTTTGCAGTGGAACAGAATGAGCCGCAGTCTCCATCTTATTTACATTTCCCCTTTTCATATCCCGTTCTGTTCCAGCAAGAGCGAAGGGAAGAAAGCAAAAAAGGAAGGAGGGGGGAGAGAAATAGACAAGAAAACGAAAGAGTGTGTTTCAATGCCAAGGTGCCTGGGCCTCTTTTAAGCGGTAAATGTTCTGACGGGGGAGAAGAGAAGGCGATAATGAGAGCAGAACACCCTTCCAAGACAGCCGCATTGTTTTAATTGTTCAGACCGGCGAACGGAGGGAGAGAGAAGCTGAGTCTGTTTTCTCTGAGCCAATGTTAAAAAAAGAACAAACCTGGCTTTTTCCCGGCAATGTGTTGGAGCAATTATGTACAAACCCCATAATTATGCATATCTTTTGGAAACATGTAAAAGCTGTATGGAAATGAGACTGGGCTTGCTTTAACACTGCACGCAGCGCCCCCCACGGCTGCGCATTGTTTGATATT
>OMKZ01043622.1:0-15000 GCA_900302535.1 Neoniphon sammara
GGAGTCAGATACCTCTAGAATGCTCTGCTCAGGGTTCTGTTCAGCTCCAACAAAATGTACCAAAATGTTTATTTAAACGTAAACGATGGTGCATTGAATACCCTGTTATGTTAGGCAAGTTTTGCATCTATGGCAGCCTTTTTAATGAGTTTACACGTCGCAGCTGATTGGGTAACACCTCTGACACACCCACCAAATGATAGAAAACGTACCTCAAAGCCCATTGCACACCATTTCAAGGAAACATGTTGTTCAACCATGAAACCATAGCAAAATGTCGCACACTGTTTCCAGATTGAACGTGCCCCTGCATTGCTGAAAGTGGGCGTGGTTCAGCACAAACAGGGCCACAACTTCCAGCTGTTTGTGTTGGTAATTTCTTTTTTATGATTTAGCAATTCCTTTCATTGCCTGTAGAGGTCACAGATTACTTAGCACATATGCAAATATATCCAATATAGCAATTAATATGAATGATATATTTACAGAGGTAAATGCATGAATATAATGATTATGCAGAATCAGTTTTTAGTCTTTGCATAACATCAAAACAGCATTACAGAACACATCCGCCACTTGATCCTCTTTAATCTGATCAGTTTCTAAGCTGCAGGGAAACATCTAAAGCTCCTGGCTATTCTGCAGCACAGCAGAGCGCCAGCCGACGCTGTGGGGAGTATTATGCTTCAGACTATTCAGCTCAGGAGATAAAAGCCTTCTTTTCAGCATCACCTTGGATCCTGTGAGCGGGGCTGTTTGTGAGCAGAGCTATGTTTAATGGCTTCCCTCCATCCAGCAAATGTTTGAGAAAACACAGACGTGTCTCTGCACAGTGTCAGCGCAGAGCGCAGGGTCAACAGGAATAAATCTCACCAAGAGGAGAGAGAGAACGACAGTGAGAGCGCTGCTTGGCGGCTCAAATGGAAGCCTGTTTTCTCAGAAATCACCAAAATACAGAAAAATGTCTTCGGCGTCATAAGCAAAGTGACATAATCACTGGACAAACAGACATAATCCTGTCCTTAAGCCTTCATTTTGTGGTGCAGCTACTATTTTGTTGTTTTCCCAAATTGTAGACTTCAGCTGAAGTGAGTTACTGTCACACTCTGTGAAAACAACAATTCCTGGTGTGTTTGAAATGTTCACAGCGGCACAGAGCTCTGTGCTAACATGGGAGAGTTTGTGTACAGAAGAAGACTGGAGGGGTCAGTGCCGATGTTCCCAAACCCTAACAAAAATGCAATTTCCTGTGTAGCTGAAAGAAGAAGAAAAAACATCCATTTTCAGAGAAATATCAATCATTTTCCATCTGTGTCTCTTCTTTGGCAGCTTTGGAGTTTTGACAATGCAGAGCTGAAATAGATAAAGAGTCACAAAGAGCGACGTCTAAAGCATTTTCAATTTAGAAAACTGCCTTCATGGATCTGGTCCAGCTGCTTTTGTAACAGGCGAATAGTTCCAATAAATTCTGAAGTGGCTTTATTTAAATCTGCACGGTAAGTTTTCCTGTGTCTCTGTCTGTGAATGTAGATTAATTGACTAGACTGAAGATATATTGGGCCAATAATGACCTTTTATCAAGAATCAGCCAACAGCCAGTTTGTGTGATCCACATCTGACATGATGGATTTGAGTTATTTACATATTTTCTTGTGGAACTGATCAGCACTATGCTCATCTATTGGAAACCCTTCATGCGAATAATTAGATAAGATTTCATGAAAATATGCATGAATGTTGTTATCATTAACCATGAGTTTCATTGTCCCATGTTGGTCTAAATGCTTTTTCAGAGACTTTCGCACTTTGAGAAGTATAAACTTCAGAGTAAAACACTTTTTGAGCATTAAAAGGCTGAAATTTAAAGATATCCGTTGCCACGCTGAATACAATGAATGCAAAAAAATTTCTGGCATGAAATATTTCCGCCAGGCATTGGCTACCATCAGCTTTAATCCAAAAATGACATCATCGGCCTTCAAAGACTCACTTCTGTTGAACCAAAGATGGTCTAGAGATGGAGATATTTCACCTACAAGAATATAAGGCCTCTTCCAGGGTGAGCGCCATATATTTTACTCTGTTTAAACAAGTGCTCAACACTGCCCCCTGTGGCCAAAAGATTGAACTGCACTCTTTCTGTCACACAGCAGTCAATGGCCGTGGTTCAGCGTTCTCTCTCTATAGACTTTGGTTGAACCCTAGTGTGCACACATGCATAAATCCACATGAATTTGTACATGTTACTCTATGTTTATAGACAAGGAAGAGCTCATCTGTGGTCGACTGGCAGCAATGAGAGCAAATTCGTAGCGGAGAAAGTTGCCAGCTTGGCATCTGGCATCATCCGAGCTGTTTGAGTGATGCCATAATTGCCTCTCCGCCCCCACAGAGGATAAATGATGCAAGATGACAGGCGAGCGGCTGAAACATTATCATCCATTTGCATGGCCTTTTAGCTTCTTGATGAGCATTATGCAGATGAGCTCACAGGAGAAGTAGCTGTTTTGATGAGAGAGGGATACACTGTTCCACCTGCACCTGTATGAACAGCAGCTCTCACATCGCAAGACTGGCATGTGTCTCGATACTGGAATACATTAGCAAAGGTAACTCTGCACCGCTACAATTCCCTTGCTATCTATGGAGATATCAAAAGTCAACTGTAATTGCACGGGTGTTGACAGCTATTGTGAGACTCATCCAAGCCAATGGACAACATTATGTTCACCGCCCTTCAGCGCTCTTCTAAAGCAGTCAGAGATGTAAAGTGAAAGGGCTACGCAAGGGGAAAAAAAGCATCACCGTTTCAAGCACGTCATTTGAGAAACAGCTCGTTGCCAGCGCTCTCTGTGGAAAATAAGAGAGAGCAGGTGATGAAAAAAAGCCAAAGAGGATGCCACGTTCCAGCTGGAAGAGAAATTTGTGTCACCTTGAAAACTTTAAATGGACATGATGTGAGATCCCAACTTGGGGGAACACGCAGCACTTTTCATTACTTTCAAATCAGGTAAAAAGGGTCAGAGCGGTCCCCGAGTGAAACGGAGAGCGAACATTTTGGTCACCTCTAATGGAGCCTTGGAGAGGTCAGGACAGCTGATGCAGCTGTATTTTTCTTCTCTGACCACCTCTACCTTTTGTGCACTTGGACTCCACACAGTTTTTAAAAGCATGCGCTGCAAAAACATGCACAAAAATCCCCCGACAAACAGCCTCTTCAAAGCCTTGTTGGAAGGCCCTAATGACTTTTTTTGGCTAGTAAACTTCAACGTTCTGGTTAACAAAGAAAGCAAAGTGCTACAAATGTGTAATCTTTCCTCTGAATGCTTGGTATCTAGTGTTTTGAGTTAATGCTTAGCTGGTTTCTAAGTTGACGAAAGGGATCAGTTGCCATAAAGCTGGTATATTCCTTTGGCATTCCTTGGCCTTTAAGTGCATTATACAGCTTGGAGACATATCTATGCATTTTTTCCCCCACAAATATGTGGAGCAACAATGCCCTCCTTCCTATTATCTGTCTCTTTGGAGGACTTTGGCTTTTCTTTTCACGTCTGGGAATGCTTTCAGTTCTCCATTCATCCATCTCCCATGAAAGATGCTTGTCCTGATCTCAATTACTGTTCGGATTTATGGCAGTTTCCATAGTCATAATGGGCGCCATAACTCAGCAAAGATAGCCTTACAGTGAATGTTCCCATCTGGAAAGCATCTATCAGTTTGCAAGGTAATGCGTATAGATTTTCCCTCGTATTTTACTGTTGTTTGTCAGCAGCCTTGTCCTGAACCTCATATTTTCTTATGTAATCCCCAAGAGGAACTGTCAGCACGATTTCTACCCTAATTTGGTAGGTGGTTGCTTGATTGATCTAATTTGGCATGGTGTTGCAGGATGATGTAGTGACATAAGGGTGCGTTGTGCTGGGAGGAAATGTAAGAACGCTTAGGTGGCGCTCATACGGGACATTTGGGAATCTGTCACTTCACAGCCATCGGACCTCGGATGTGTTGTGGTTTGAGACATGACCACCACAACAACCTATTAAAGCAGTCTGTACAAATTTTATTGGCTGATGACACATTTTTTAGTGCAGGGTTTCTCAATCTTTACGACCTCAAAGCCCGCTTTCTTCTCTCAGAAATGAGTCAAGGCCCACAAGATGAATTTTCTCTTTAATGAAAAAGCGCAAGTGCTAAACACAAAAACTACACAATTTAACCATACAAAGGATGTTTCTGTATAAAAGACAGAAGCCAAGTCCATTTAGCATACAGAAGAGCTTTCACTCCAAGCCACTTTGATATCAGTGAGCAACATCAACACCTCCCTTGGCAAATCCAGACCTCATATAATCTGGATTATATCTGTGGACACTTCTGGAGGTTTTCTGAGGAATACTACCCCAATCGCCATTTGTTTTTCATTTGAGAAAATGGTCCATTTTACTAATCAAGTCACCTTGCATTTCATCATGAGGTTTGAGAGACCGGCCCATATCTGACACCGTGATAAAAACATTATTATTTCACTTCTATCTATTCATAAATATTGAAAGTTTATTTTTAAATAAGTACATATTTATGAAAAAAAAGGTACTTTCACTCTAGGGGACATTCAAGGCTCCCTGGTGGGCCCCGGTCCAGTGGTTCAGAAACCCAGTTTTAGCAGATGTTTATCTGCACTCTGCCAAAAGTCTCTTTCTTTTACGCTACATGAAGCCACATCATCAACACAACCATCCCACTGAAATATCTTAGATATTGTCTGTTTTTTGATGCATCACAAATGCTCACGTAAACGCTGCCTAAGTAGCTTGTCAACTGGGCAAAGAAGGAAAACCCACCCACCCACACACACACACACACACACACACACTCACACTCACACACACTCACACTCACACACATTACTGTAACTCCAAGTCCATTTGCCATCTTTAGTTTATAGATTCTTATTTCTAAGTAGAATAGCCTACAAGATTCTGACTGAGCATACTGTACATACTTTATGAATCTAAAATCCAAAACCAGTATTGCCTATGCATTAGAATGCAAAAACAGTTACAAAAATTATAGAAATCATTTCAGTCGGAGATATCTTTTCTTTTTTCTCTCCTTTTTTTTTTTTGGCAAATGAGGTCTTCATATATTCCTTCCACTTTCGTCTTTGTTGCTCCCTCATAGCTATTTGGAGTTGGATCATCAGCTTGTGTCTGTCCTTGGTACTTTCTGTCTTACCTCTGTTGCAGGTGTGTGTGTGTGGTGCACCGTTGTGTATGTGTGTATGTGCATGAGTACATATGCATGTGCCTGTGATCAAGTAGTCACGTATGCGCAGGTTCGTGCAAAGAGATCGCCCAGTGGAAACACCCAGTGGGGACAAATAAGTTGTTGAGTGGAAACATACTCATTAAACTGTTTGTGTGTGTGTGTGTGTAGGTGTGCATGTGTGTGTGATCCCCCAGGGCTGTGCTCACATGGTGTTTTGTTATCTAGCCAACACACACACACCCACACAGTGTCCCATGATGCACTCCTATCCACAGTAAGCTTAAAAATAGTGACCTGCTCATCTGACACGTTCCCTGGTCGATGATAATTATGAATCATGTTTGAAAAGCAGAGGTAACCCTGCTTTAAGGTCAACATAGAAAAGATGGTAACATACTTACTATGTATAATCATAAAAGTACACCAAGGTTTTGGGAGATTATCCCATTGCTCAACCATCAACCACCATTACAGATGCTACACAGCCAAGCTTTGTTCAAACCCATAGAACTTTATTTTCAATTCTAGTGGAGATCCCAGGCTTTCCAAATATACCAAATATGTGCTGCTGAATTCCAGTGAAATGTGTCTAAAATGATGCACAAGATATGTACATATTTTCTATTTGATGTAATGCTGCAGCCATGAAACAATGGCATCTTGGCTTTGAATATTTCACTCGATGTAAGTGTGATGGAGCTTCAATGAAGCTGCAGCCAGCAGATACACACACACACACACACACACACACACACACACACACACACATCTATATACATACATACATACATACATATATATATATATATATATAGAGAGAGAGAGAGAGAGAGAGAGAGAGAGAAAATTAAAAAATAAAAATGTATCCATTTGTTCCAGGTAGATCATTGACCCTGGTCCATGCTAACAATTTATCATGCTAAGTTGCCAACCTTTTAGTCATAAAAAGTTGGGTTTATTTTATCATATGGCAAATATTCATTCATACGTTTTAAAAATTAAACATGATTAATTATATGTAATATGATTCAGTTGAACTTTCTAATTCATCCCCTGTGCAGTTATTTTTAGCTGTGCCCTGTTTCCCATCACTGCTACCTTCTCTTCCAATGAAAGCATTACTGCTGGTTCAAAACAGCATGTTATTTTTGCACCATGTTTTGTGTAAAATTGACTTTTGTACAAATGGCCAGATTTAGCTGCATATAATGAAAAACAGATAAATTACAAATCTCTCTCCAGACTGTAAGAGCTCTAAAACATCATAGTCAAGCTATCAGGAAACAGTAAAGAATGCAAGAGCAGCTGACCTTTTTTGAACCTATTTCCAAAAACTTAAACATTTAAACTATGTGACACTTTTATCATTAGCCCGGGCTTTTATTTGTTTTATGGTATTAGGTGCAAGATTCTCACCCTCAGCAGTGCTGTTTTTGCCTCCCAAGGTTCAGGATCCCCAACATCTACTATCACTTTTGAACAAAAGTCCCTTGCTGACATCATCTCAAGCATGAAATCCTCATCTTGCACCTTGGCTATCTACCCTGCCAAATTGCTGGTCATTAATACCCTCAGTCCACACATTTTAGTTAGTATAAATAGCTCGGTGACTACTGGTACAGTCCCTTTGTATTTCGAAAAATGTCAGTATCCAACCACTCTTGAGAAAGAACAACCTTGATCCCTGCGTTAGCATGGAGTCTACAATCACTCAGCTTAGTGTATGATAACGTTAGCATGAAGCTCACTGTCACTTAGCATATGCAAAACGACCAGAGCCGGCAGGGACACAGGGACACATGGATGATTTTGGTGTCTATCATCTCATCATTGTAGGGGGAAGCTGATCAATGGCTAAATTTCCTAAAAATCAGTGTATACCTTTGACATTCTGTATTTGTCCAAAGGGAAGTGCTGTTTACAGGCTATACATGCTTTCCAGACAATGTACTTAGTGTCACAGGTTTGATAACTGCAACAGCAATAAAACCTGTGACCTTTTGGTTATGGAATGGACCACTGGGCCATCCTACTGCTCCTTTAAAACTGTGAGTCACATGATAAAGGCACAGGGAGAACCTGTATGTGTCACTTGTGTAAGGACTGAATGTATGAATAAATGACTTGTTAGATGGAAATTGAATTGAAAAAGTTTGCCTCAGATGCATTTGTATGTCAGGAAGCAGAGCGTTCTTTCTAGCAGACAGGTGTGTTGTTCTGTTAGTGTGGAAAAGCATGATCATTAGCTCTGATCTCACTTTAATTTCCCAGCTGTCGTCAGCTCCTTAGTTGATATCACATTGTGTTCCCTAGTTTGTCAAACACTGTGAGCGGCCTCCCATAAAGCTATTCACCAGTCACACGACACTGCAAACTAACAATCAAGCAACAGTATGTGACGATACATATGCATCTTGAAATGTGTGGAAAAAAAAGCTTGTGCAGGGAGAGACATGTGCACCACACACACCTACACTCACATGCTACCGGCCATAACTTACTGAAAGTAAACAAGATAAGGGCAGTGTGGAGGAATGTGCAAATTCTTGAGATGCCTAAAGCTCAAAGATTATCAGTTTCCCTCGGGTTAATCAAACAACAGCTGACACATCCACAAGGCTCTGCTCATAGCACTTTGAAAAGGAGAATGATCACTCTAATATCCCACTTTCTAAAATGCAGTGTGCAGCATTAGTATAGATTTTTTATTACACACAGCAGGAGTGATTTCTCCTCCTTTAAAGGGGCAATAAGCTATCTATGACTGTGATTGACCTCTATTGGTAATCAGTAGGAACTACAACAACACCGACAGCTCTCTGGTACAGCATCATACTTGTTGAATGTCTAATTTTTAAAGATATAAAAAAAAATGTAGATGACAATCTGCACCTCCTAACAAGTGATTAAATTTTTTTTAATTACATTTTTTTTTCCAGTTTAGCTTTCAGAGGGTCAAAGTTTGCCCTATCCAAGCTCTCTGCATTTCCTCCAGTTGTACTTATCCATACACTGCTATTCTCAGACCCGTGAACAAAACATCAACAGCCAACAAGATGAAGCTGGCAAGAGGTGCCAGCTTGCTGAAAGCTTCGTCTGGTTGGCTCAGAAGACTGTCGGAGAGGTTGTTGGCAACGTGAAGATGCTCCCCTTCACCTTCATCATGGCTTCTCATAAAAAAAACAGAGACAGTGACAGACTGATATCTGAGGACTGTGATGGGACCTCTGGGAGAGATACAAGGATCAGTATGACTAATTCTATAGGCAAGTTTTCTTAATATTGCATCTAAATCACATCCAAGTCTTCCATTTAAGGTAAATAATGGCTTTCCATCTGCTGTATATCATAAGCTCACAGTATAGTGTGCTAAAGTATAAGGATTTCACTCCCACAGGCCATATCCATTTTGAAAACAAATGTCTACTAGAGGGCTACTGCACAATATTTCAGAAACATTAATGTTTATGCCCTCTGAAATGTTATTTTCATAGAGAACTTTATAAAATAGTTGATAACTTCATATTACACAATAGATTTTACCTTTGTGCATGAAGAGGTGTTATTTTCTAAAACTAGATATCTCTTTTCTTACCTCACAACTCACTACTGATTCAACCTGTAGCCAGTTCATGAATTTTTCATTTGCTGTTCCAAACTCAATTTCTGATTGTCCATCCTGGGAAAAATCTGCCACTACACACAAAGTGATATATTCTATGTCCCTGGTTTGTTTAAAGTAAAACAGAAGCAGAACAGGATAGTTAGCATGAGCAGTGATAGCCACCGTGGCTGAACAGACAGAGAAAAGAGCATCACCTACAGACACTATTACTTCATCAACAGGAAATCATAGTCCTGCCCACACTATTTGATTGACAGGTGACCTCTGGGAAGTGCAGTACTGAAACACCACAATAATGAGTGCTTAGCAACAAAGAAGCAGATGAAAAATAAAATAAAATAAAATAAACAAGGACCTCAAAGATTGCCACTTTAAAATCTAAAGTTTCTCGAGACAAATGAAAAGAGTAGGACCAGGAATGGGCCACTTGCTTCAAAATAATTTTACTTATTTCAAGCAAACTGGCAGATGTTTTGAATTCTTTTAATGAAGTAAGATGTAAGATATAAAAGATCTTTAGTATTGCCAGTTTAAAATCAAATGTTTCTCCACACAAATGAAAAGAGTGTATCTGTGGAATGTGGATTGTTTTACATTAAATCTGAAAGTCTAATATTACTGTACTTGCAAACTGGCAGATATATGTGCTTCTTTAACAAAGATACTTGTTACAAGAAGAAATTTGTGAGAAATTTGCTTTTATCTGAAGTTACAATACAGCAACATTCCAGATTAAGTCCCCACATACTTTTACCCCACATATTTGGAATACTTCCATGTGACGGATGATATTACACATTAACTAATATTGATCCCAGTGCGCAACGTTCGTAAACTGTGACACTATCATGGTTTGTACATCGTGTTCCTAATGACAGTCTAAATGTCAAAATCAGTTGTGTCTTCTGCTTGAGGCCATCAGTAATCTTATCTGCTAATAAGTTTTGAAACAAGCTGATAAGCTGCTAGTTTTCTTGGAGAAGTGCTGAACTTCAGCCTGTAAAGCAGAGAGCAAGAAGACACCTATGGCAAGGCTGCCGGCAATGTGTATGCACAAGGGTTAGACTGATATAGCAGTTTGCTGGTACTGGTACTTTGGCCTTAGTTACCAATCCAAAAATAAGCTATTACCTCTGTATTTAACTTCTCTTAATATCAGACTAAAGCTGAAATATCCAAAACGATATCCCACCCTGATCTCCTGGTTTATTTTCCTCACAACTAGACGTTATTAGCCATTGTCTGCTCACACTAAAGCAGTGTGAATAAGATATGGTAGAAACATTTTCTTTTCATTGGTGGACTTTAATGATCAAAGGGATGACCATGACACTGGACTTCAGTGCTGTTTGATTATCTCCTCATTCACAGGAGAGGGCGCTAACTTGACATGTCTGAAGCTAAAAGAGGACAGAATTATGAATTTTGGTCAGTGTAATGGAAAAGTAATATAATGAATCATGTAACAAATTACTACTCCCGGACAGGGAATAATAAAGTAATGCCATAACTGGTGAAACGAGTAGCAAATAATGAGTGTTTCTGTTTTTAGCAACAGGCTCTGTGACGGTCACAGTAAGAATAAATAACCACAGCCATGCTTCTCATATCTCCACCTGTGGCATTTTATTAGATGAAGCCACACACCCATTCACTGTATTCCCTCTGAGGGCTCCTCTGCGCTGTGTCTGGTTCACTAACCGGATTAGCCCTGGCGCTGGCGGCCTGTTGATGAATAGCTGGCATTAGGTGTTAGGTAGCATGCTGGGGCAGAGTGGGTCCTGTGCATCCATCATCATCACCAAGAGTCTGGTCTGGATGCTGATGTTCAACTGGCCCTCCAGCTGGGTGGGTGGGGGCGGAAAACACACCCTTTATGAAATGACACCTCAGTGGTTGTCATACCATATGGGAATTTCTGTGGCCCAGGGAATCAGTAGGTAAAACCCTAAGCTATGGAAAAGTCCCTGCATCTGGTAATATATGTCACCAAAACTACCAAACCCACATCTATTGTGGGGATTGAGCAGAGCAATCACTGACACAGTGTTATTAAGGGGCTATAAGTAATCAACTTCTGCCTGCCTCTTTTGTATGATTTGACGGGTATCTGGCATCGCTCCACCCCTCCTGTCCACTTGGACTAGGATCGCCTGTAATCAACGCAAACAATAAAATTGCATTTCACAACAGAGATGAGTAACCTTAAGAAACTTCACTAAAAACAATTAGTCAATACGTCACCAAAAGATTTCACCATGCAAAATACTGAGGAAAATATTGCTTTGTCATTTACCTTTTTTAGCTTACGATAAGAAAAGTCTTGCAGCATTTGGTGTCTTGATTGTAGTACTATTTTCTGCCAGTGAAATTCTGCAGTTTGGCAGCTCTGTGGTACTTTGACATGGTCTTGGGGTCTTCCTTTGCTACAAATAATGCATCAGAGACATTTCTACGAACATGACCTGTGGTACACTTCCATGCAATTTAGCTAACCCAGGGTACCTAAGGCAACTAAATGTCATGACCCAAACATGTCTCAACTAAAGCTGAGACATGTTCAACTTGGACTGTAGCGGCCTATGCCCAATATAGACCAGCAAATTGATTTGTAACTTCTGGTTCCATGACCGTGCCAGAACAATGGGGAAACACATTGGGGAACAAAATTTCTGCTTCAAACTCATTCTGAAGTGAAGATGCCTGCTTTGCTGCATATCTTTGGATTTAGCCTGGATGTCTTTATTTGTCAATGTGGTGTGGAAGTTTTAGCTGCAATGAAAAAAAGAATTGCTTGCACTAGCTAGCTTAGCAATACAGTCGTTGATGTTATAGTCAATGCCCCTAAAGTGTTTCTGATCCTAGTTTGATAATGAATATATATTTTAAGATAGTTTAAGCTGATAACCCTTGTAATCCCTTCACCCTGTGGTCTTTCGAATGTCATAGTTTAACATATTTAAAGGGTGAAATTTTTGGCAAATGGGGACCAGGAATCGTATTCTTTCTTGCCATTGGCAAAAAAATAAAGGAACCAGATGTGCCCGGGAAGCCCCTACAACTTTGGTGGTCTATGCAAGGAGCTTGCTGCAACCAACCAATTGAAAATAACTGAAATGTGTCCTATGGAATCGCAGCCTAAGTCAATTACCACTACCACAAATATTTTGGCATCTCTGTCGTATTTTGGAATGTTCGTGTTCTTGTTGCTACTTTGCAGCAGGTAATACCTGAGGAATATTATCATAGGACTCCCGGTCCTATGATAATGACTTTAGTTGAACAGTGAAACCTAGTACACATAGGAATACTGCAGTAACATAAACAAGTATCACAGGAATTTTTACAGGACAGGTACCGCTGCTGTGAGGTTGTCCTCACAACCAGAGCACCAACAGTTCTGGGTGGCTCAGCTGGCTCCAACAGATATTAATGTGTCTGCCGCAGAGTCAATAAACTGGGCTTAATGTGTGGTTGGACCTGAGTGATGGGCTGGTCAACAGTGTTTGTAATGGCTTGTTTGTGTGGTGGGCCACACAAGGCTCAGCCACTTAGCTCCCTACCTTCACACAAAGTAAAGGGTCAAACTCACAGCAGTGTTCAGCTGTTTAAAAGTCAGAGATTAGATCCTCTGAACTCTGAATATTTCTAACTATTATTAAAAACTCAGGATGTAGCTGTAAATAAGAAGGTGGGTAAACATACCTTTAACTTAGAGAGCAAACAACCACAAAATATACAGTCAATCATAATTTCAGAAGATCATGACTTCATGCTTTGTTTTGTAGGTTTATATAATGTATACCAGAAGTTAGACATAGTTTAGGCGGGTTTATCCCCCACTACATCGCTGCTCATCAAGTTTGATCAGGACTGTAATTCTTAGTCTCCAACACTCACAGGAGACAGGTCTGGTCATGGCCATATTAAGCTATCAAATTATTCACCTTCCTCCTACGGACTTTATTCTGTTTATTCCTACCCATTCAGAGATTTATTGAATCAATTTCCCTCCTCACATAAACGTTGAGGCGCCGGCTGGCTGACAGTTCACCTCGGCAGCGGAAACATGTCCTAGATTTTTACGCATTAGCCAGCTGGTTGGACTCCTGTCCTGGTGTTATAGTTCATGCTAGGTACAGTGGAGAATTTGGCTCTGTTCAGTGTAAGTCAAGTTTTAAATACAGTGCTCCATTACAGTCTTTTCCGGAGCTGGTGTCAAAACTTTCACAGGCTTTGCGAGGGTGTCATGGTGTGAAACAGAGGAGCGAAAACTTCAGTGGCACTGAGTCGCTGACCTCTTGAGCCCATGGCGTGGCATCTGTCTCAAGTCGTGGATGAAATATGTGCACTTTCCTACACAGCTCACAGTTCAGACAACCACATTTTCTGCTCATTCCACCATTCAGCAGATATCTAGATATGTTAAACGAAGCGTAGAACAGCTTTTCCACATCTGTTCACTTCATTCCCTGCCTCCTCTCCCTCCCTCTCTCTCCTTTCTTCTACATCTCATCTCATTTATTTTATTTTATTTTTTTATTATTTTTAACCAACTGCAGCTTGGAATAGCTTGCATCCTGAAATGGAAATTTTGGATGAACACAATGGGAACTTGGCTCCGTCACTGTCACCCCCAAAGGGAATAAGTGACTCATGTAACCTCAACAGAAATGTCTGTAGCCACACCAAAAGTCTCAGTCAATTACCAGGGAAAAGAAGAGAGAAAGAAGGGGGGGGTTAAGGCAAAGAGGGGAGAAAGCAAAGAAGGAAAGATGGAAGAAGGGAAAAAATGCGGATCAAACCGCAAAAACAACAGACACAGAACTGGACTCTTGCCCAGCTCTAAACATCAAATATGTACATCTTTGATTTTTCTTTTCTTTTTTTTTCATAATGCGATTGTCATTCCTGGAGTGATGAAAAGCACATGGCTCTTGCTTACATGTTCCCATTATAAAGTAATAACTTCCAAGCAGGGCTCGCAGGCCTAATCCAAATGAAGCCGAAGAGCAGGGCCATTAATCAAACTGTTAAACTCAAAGGGGTTTTCTCCTGCTAGAGAAAGAGCAAATATCCCTCTATAAACACACAGAGCGCTCCAGAATGTGTGTATCTAATCAGGGCTTTGAGAGGTAGCGTGGCCTCGGTCGCAACAGAAACGGACCAGTAAGTTTTGTAACATGCAATTCTCAAGGGAGCGAAAAGGAGCAGGTGAATAGTTGAAATGCTTATGTTATTTTGAGAGCTTGAACGGTTTGTCTCTTGGATGTACGGAGCTTCAAATTTGTGTAACCCTCTTAGTCTTAGTTTGCTCCCACTTGAGGGCAGAGTTTGAATCACAAGCAGGCAAGCAGAAGTGTGGTTCTGCCACTATAAGCTGGTACTTGCAGAGTTTTCAGTCATCTCAAATTAAATGACATTACAACTGAAGCTATCTATGCTTTGATGCACTGATCAAGATGTTAATAGTAGATTCCAGAGGGAAAAAAGCTGTAGGAAGAAAGACAGTTACTACCTCGCTTCATTTACCACCAAGCCTGTAATTCTTGAACAACACAACTCAGAACTAAATCGACCCTACACGCCATATCCATCCACATCCCAAATGATTACAACAGATAAACATCCCTAATCCCATGTGGTAATGAAGCACTAAAAGAAAGCAAAAAGGCCCCCCGAGATATTTCCACAATTAAGGAGGCCAGATTGCGGTGTTTTCATGCAGAATGAGGACCAGACCAGAGGAGACGAGGCACAGGCCTTATATAGTCAGAACTAACTCATCCTCGGGCTCAGGTAACGGACAACTAGGGATTCTGACCTCTCCTCGCTGCAGCACTGACGTCACTGATAAGACACCGGAGCTGAAGAGCTGCTTTAAAAGATAAGGCGCAAAAATGCCAAGAATCCTCCCTCTGAGCTCAGGGAGGAAAAACATGCTTCAGAATGCCTGCAAATGTGTTAGAGATACAGAGTGCTGTTCGGGTTTGCAGGGCAGTAACTCTGTGGATTGCACTTCTCAACTTGGTGGATCATGTTTGAAACCATCTGGCCTGCAAAGTGAAGAATGCTTATCTTGATCGCATGGCAAACATCATAACTGA
>OMKZ01043625.1:0-12231 GCA_900302535.1 Neoniphon sammara
CACTAGAAGAACCAAACTGCAAATTTATCTTTGGGATGGAGCTCAAAGTGAGCACAGAGCACAGTGCTCTGTGCTCTGTACTATTATTATTATTATTGTTATTGTTATTGTTATTGTTATTGTTATTGTTATTGTTATTATTATTATATTTCATTTATTTATTTATTTATTGTATGCTGTAATTTACCTTCTACAGTCCTCCTACCTGTCAGAGACACATGAAGAAATAGCTGAATATGAGTCCATTTTTTATTTATGTCAACTTTATTTAATCAGGGGAGGGGTCACTTGAGAGCAGGCTCCCTTTTTCAACCTTTTTCAGCCCTGAAAACAAATATATGTAACAAGCATAAACACATAACAAGATTTAAAATTACAATTGATGGTTTCCCATTAATGTTCATGTCAGCCTGACAAACCAAACACAAAGCCACAATGTCACTTTGTGGGAAAACATCACAATTACTGACAGACTTAAGGGTAATGAGAAAATAAACAAATTTAAAGCAATTTAAACCATACATGAGCATTCATGTCATAAATCCTCAGACACAAGAGCCTTAGAGTGGCCAGAAGGAACCAGCCTGTCCAATTTTGCCTGTCTCAGATTATTCAGTTTATGTGAGCTATAATATCAGTCCATCAATCCAGATTATATTTTGTTGTGACAGGCTTTCTGAGCATGAGTCTCTGCTGACTATCCAATGTCAATATCAGTCTCTTTAAAAAACTATATATTTTTTGGTCATTTACTGTAGATGGTTTTGGATTACCCTCTCTCTCTTAGAACTGCAGTTTGCTTGGATGTGGACCAAAGCCTGCATTTTAAGTCGTCATGTTGCATGGTTATTTGTTGCACACGCAAATTACAATGCCATTGTTCTCACCTGCAAAAATGAACCGAACTATAGGACTAAAAGCACCAGAGTTGGCCTGAATGTCAGCATCTGGAGCGGGATCTCCATACCTCAAGGCCATGGTTTGGTCCTTTCCATCAGCCTGCACTTTGCATTCGGTCACCAGCCAGCTGGCTCTTACCTTACCTGCCCCGCCTGGTCATCACTCCCAACTCCCCAATGGTGAATTGACCTTTTCACTCTAATCAGAACAGCAGAGTCACTCCCCATTTTCCGTTGTAGGCTGAAGTCATTTCATTTAACCCACTCCTACCTGAATGATATCCTATCTCGCATATCTACCTCCTGTATGTGCTGCAATATCCTCTCATAATAAAGTAGAAACTTACTGTTGAGCCCTATCCTTTGCTTATGTCTTTTCTTTCCCTAGCCCTTGTCTCTGACATGATCATTCCAGGGTCACAGTAATATCAGCTGGCAATTGAGATACTGAAGCGTGGAAGTGAAACTGTTCTGCACTAAAATTGGACATACTATCAACTGCCACTAATTATAATGTTGTGTAACCACTATGTCTTATACCAATACATAGGTTTTAATCATTCACATATCTACATCTAAATGACAATGACTGGCTAACGTGAAGATTTAGTTAGTTTCTTGGCTCATAATTCACTTTTTTTTCTTTAAGTGTCTGTTTTATATTTATTATTGGTTTGTTGACTGATCATGTAGCCTCTGACCAATGGCAATAGTATTTTCAGCATTTATTATCATACTCATGAATATTCAGCACTAGAAAACTGCCATTCTCTTGTCCTGCGGTTTTCCTCAAGAGATGCTATCCTAGCTTTGCTCTCACTGCAACATGCATAAGTTAAATATAAATCTCCATATATCACATGGTCAAGGTCATTCTCTCAGGCCTGGCCTCAGAGGAGAGAAGATACATGACCATGTTTGAATACTGTAAACCTAATGAATTATTTATCATAAATTACAAACAGTCTGAAAATAGATTCACGGATTATGTAATATCTGGACAAAGTTAATATGTCGAGATGTGTGGAACGTTATCACACTGCTACAAGAAACACCTTCGTAGTCCAGCAATTCAGACCATCTTTCCGTGGGCTGAACAGGTTCGGCCGCCTTTGCTGAGGTCTCTTGGGGTCATTTGCACAGAGCCGGGCTGAGCTGGAGGATCCTGGCCGGCATGCTTGACCTCTCAGAGCTGTGCGGTAATTGGCAGCTAGAAATCTCACCTCTCATCTACAGTAGGACGGCACTGTACCGGGCATAAAAATAACGTTCCTTCCATTTACACTTCAGAATGGCAGCGCTGGGTGTCGGCAAGCTTTGCCAAGTGGGGAGTACAGGGTCAGACTGAGAGCAAGAAAAAGAGCTGGACAGACTTGCGTGTTTGCTATATTTGGGGGGACCAAATGTGTTTTAAAAATGTGACCAAACTTTGCGAGCACTGTAAGTGAAGGGCCGCTTTACTCTGAATGACTGTGGCAGATGTGCTCTGCATCATCCAAGTTTTGAACGGCTAAATTATGTAGTTTTTACTGCTTTTGTGTCGCCTTTCATAATGCTACATTGTTTTGATGAGTTAGCATAGCTACTGTAGCTTGCAAATGGTAATTAGGCAGCATTAATCAAGAATAAACAGAAAAAAAGAATAAAAGCACTTTAGAGCTTACCATTAACCCTGATGATGGATGTAATCATTATCCAAGCATTTTTTTAAGTGTGTATTCCTATGTTTTGTGTGGCTGCAATCAACTCCCCACACATTTTGCATGTGCCAGGCAGAACTATATTGTTCATTCAAATTAACCCACATCAGTAGAGAGACAAGGCAGTGCAGACATCTGATTTGCTGTTACATAACGGACAATGATAAGCTGTCGCCAACTTTTCCTGTCCAACAAGCTTATTGACCGTCTACACATTCATCAGCCAAGTCTCTTGGTGTTTCTGCTTTGTAATGAATGGACCTCCAGTGACTTGCTGAGTATGTTGCAGGAAGAGCAGGGGTTTGGATTAGAGTTAAGGGAAAAATTGAGATCAGATTCATGTGTTAATATTAGGAGTGTAGGGGAAAGGGTTAAGTAAGAGATAATGTACAGCCATCTGATCAAGATCACAAGAAAGCAATAATTTCACACAAAATGTTAAGTTTGAGATATTTTATTAACATTTTATATGGTGCTGAAACAAACAGATTTCTATTTGCACCCATAACAACTAACATCATAGCTAGATGACCCAACAATACTGCAACTAGCCTACCACTAGTTTACCTTCTTCCTGGTTCCTGGTCCTTGTTGTTTTCTTATGTCTTTTGTTTCTTTTGGTGATAGTTCACCCTCCAACTATAGATCAAACATTTTATGTTCCTCTAATAAATTAAAAGTGATATCCATGTTGTAGCAGCTCCAGCAGGTGTCATTGTTTGCTCCCTTGATTAAAGGAAGTACTTTTTGTTTTTTTTGCAGAGTAATAAATAGAACCTGCTTGCAGTGTCCATCCATAGCAATGGTATAATGATGATCATTCTTCAGAAATATCAGACTGCAGAATGCCATTGTTGGCCAATAAGCATTGAGTATTGAATAGAGCCAGGGGTGTAACTACAGTCTGAAAGGTGAGGAGGGCACAGCTCTAGATGGAGGTCTGCTGATCCCCCAGAAAATTTGTAACCAGTTAAATCTAATTTCCTGCAGTTCTACACAACCTGACGTGACTCAGAGTGGACCAACTAGCTGTCTGAAACATGATACCTACATGTGTTGATGTAAAAAGATGTCAGCATCTTACTTGGTTACATTTTCATACATTTTTTCTTAACAAGAGCTCAAGATGGCTGCTATTGTTCTGGCCCTGAAAGGGCGGCAGAGACACAAAGCTTATCTTTACTTAAGTAACATTTATTACAGGGGTTTCAGTGCAGTCCTCAGGGACCCCCATTCCACAAATCTGATCAATTACATCTGATTCAATTAGTAACTCGGTACTTGAGTAATTAAGGTGTGCTAGCCAAAGAACTGAACAAATATGTGGAATTTGTGGGCGTCCCTGAGGATTGAATTGAAACTCTTATCCTATTACATTATCACAGTACAGCATATGTGTTTAATATCAACAGAACAATGTGACAATTCTTTACATAAAGTGTGTGAGGGAGAAAAAAATAATTTTCAAAACTGGGGAAGACACGCCCCCTATGTTCCTATGGTGAAAATGAACCCCACTGCTAAGGTTAAGGTTAGGGCATGGCTTCTATACAGTATGTGGGCACACCTACAGTATGATAGGGATATGTACTCTGTTTGCACATACGACTACATGTCACTAAACACTCCGGCTCTCTTCCTGTTCATTTATTCAGTGAAGTCATGGCTCCCTCAGAAGGCAACCTTGTACCTTTAACGGACCGCTTCACATCTGCCTTGTTTCATGATGATCTCTGCCATCACACCTTTCTCATTCGCACAACACAAGCACACAGAGAGAAGGGTCACTGAAGTATTCACTGCTCACCTTTTCTCCGCACACCACACACACACACACACACATCCAGACACACAGCAGGACTACAATCCCATTTCCATTTTGTGACACATTAGACTCTGCAGTATGCATGGCCAACCTTGCCATTATCTCTATGCAGAAATAATTTGAGTGTCAGATGTTTCGTCAGGGCGCAGAGATTATTCACCCTGTCATAGACTGTGGAGTTCAGACGGGTGTTTCGGTGGGAGTGTTAAATTTAGTCTGCATGAAAATTACAGTGGTGATGGGAGAGATCTGACTAGGAAAATGAGGCCTGTGACTTATGGTTGTGCAGATCAGCTTTTTAAAATGTGATGTGTTATCCCAGTTTTAAGATCGTTACAGCAAAGCCCTATTATCTCTGCTAATGACCTCATCATTCAAAGTGAACCAGCTTTATTCACTCCCCTCCAGATTCACAGAACAAAGGGCCAGACTGGGGGGAAAGCTGGGGGTTTGTTCACAAAGAGCCCACAGGAAATCATCGACCACCGCTACTTCTTGAGAGCTATTGAGTGAGGGGGTGGGGGGGGTGGCTGCAGAAGTTCACCGCACAGTTACACAATCTGTTTCTTTCAATTTGCCTGGGCTGAAATGATGGAACAGAAAAGATCGTCCATCAAATGAAACTTAAGGAAATAGCCACTTTAGAAAAAACTCCCTGCAGACAAAAAAAAGGTCTTTGCAACATCAAACTGGGAAATTGTGATTTTATAAATGGCACCGATTGTGGAGGCACATAAAATGTGGCCTCCACTCTTGATGCTCCAGAGAATGACATCCTGACTGAATGCAGGCGATTCCTTGGATAGTTTGCCAGATGGGCAGCACTTTTGGGACAATTGGCTTCCTTGAACCAATGCTTCCATCAATCACATGAAGTAGTGGGCTTTGACCTTAGTCTAACACCCTGGGAACCGCACAATGCCGGAAAACATGAAAAATTTCTTTCAAGACACAGGTTAAATACTGCCTGATCCCATGTAATCCAGAAAATAAGACGGCTTGCCTCTCATATTTGCATACCTACGCGTTTTATGATTGACAGGCGCGTTAAACCTTCTGCAATCAAGCAGCGGGCCCCATCAGCCGCTGGCTCAGTGTGAAGGCAGTGCGACAGAGAACAAAAAGCTACAGTATCTGATTAGGTCGACTGACGCCCCAGCACAGGTTAGCTGGCACACTAGGGATGGCCTGTTTACAGAGCTCCAGCCACAATGGTGTAACCTGACTCTGGCAACGTTACAGTCAGACAAAACAACCATCTGAGACAGTTCTGAGGGAATCAATATTTAACCAAGTAGGCTGGCGGGCAGAAAGATCCTCTCACTGTCTTAATAGATCCCTCGCAGGGAGACAAGGGAGACACTTCAAATAGACTAATTACATTATATTACTGTGCAGAGGCTTAATTCACACCTTACTCTTTTGATGGGTTTCACAGAGGCAAGGCAGTGTCCGGGCGCGCAGCTTTGACTGCCAGGAGCTTAGAAAGTTTGTTCAGCCAGCATGACATGTCAGGCAAAAACCCTCAAGAGTGTAAAATAATTATAAACACATTGTTCTCATTATTTTTATTCTCAAGTATTATGGCTCAATATGTGACAACAGATCTGAATGTTTTGGTCATGAATTACAGCGCTGAGCCACTGATGGTTAAAAAGTTGAAATCAGGACACAGAAACCATATGCACGTATCGCCTCTGTAATATTTTATGATCAATACCCTCAGGCTGTCTTGTCTAAATGAAATGTTTACTTTTCAAATGGAATTTGAAATGCAGAGCAATTCATTATGCAAACATGCTGACTCTTGGTGGTTCGCACGCCTAGATAAATTCCCTAAAAGTGGATCTGTTGTTAATGTCAATGAGGAAGCTTTGCAGAATATTGACGCCGTTAAATGTTTTCCATTTGCAACAGTGTGGAGCTTAAATGACAGTACGCTTGTTTGTAGGGAGAGGGGTTGAGTGTGTAACTGTGTGCATTGAGGTGTTCTTGTTAATCAGTGTGTGTGTGTGCACCTGCGATCTGTGCTTGTGTATGTGTAAGTGTGTATGGGTGGATCCGTTGTATGATTTTGGATTTCCTTGGTGTGTATCTGTTTGCCGCAGGTTCAGTGCTGAAGTGTTGAAGCAGCCTGGAAGATTAAAGTGTGCTGACGCAGGTAAAGTCCTGCTTGATTGGATGCAGAGGATTGATGGCCTCCTTTCTTAGTCACTGAGTGGGCAGTGGTAAACCTGAATCTCTCTCTCTCCCCCCTTCTCTCTCTCTCTCTCCCTCTCTCTGATGACTTTTTAATACTAATTACTAATTTCTACAAATTTAATACTAATTAATACTAATACTAATTATTTTCATTCCAAATGTTATGCATTTCCCGTAAAAGACTTATTTAAATTGTGCACTTCATGACAAATGACTCTACATGCCCTCAGGAAGACAAACCACTTGCTGAATGTGAGTTTTTCATGTAGGAAACATTATAGGCAGGTAAACATTTAGTATATTTAGTTATCAGCACAAAATAGTGCATGTCTTCATTGAAGAAGAGACCTTCACCCTACTGTTATGACAGTTATCCATCATGAATTTCTCCTCCTGTATAGTCTTATATAGTAGAGTTTTCTGTATGTGAGACCATAGTGTGCGTAGAGTCGTATGTCAATTAAATGGAGCGTATCTAAGAGGTTTCCTCCAATGATGCAAAATATGAAGGAAATGGAGCAAGCTGAGCGCAGAGTGCTCGTGGCGAGACTGAAGTAATCTAAAGCAAATTTAAACATGAAATACGCCAGCTTTTGTTTCAGCCAAAGTTAAGAGAGACAGAGGGAGAAGTTAAGAGAAAGAGAGAGACACAATCAGACAGATAGACAGAGACGCGCAGAGAAAGAGACGATTAATCAATAAGACAAACTGTGACCAAAAACCTAAATAGCAATGCTCCCTGCGTTCAGCCTCATTCTGAATGCAGACGCGGACTCGAGCCGTCTGTGTTTGTATGCGGGAGTC
This sequence comes from Neoniphon sammara, assembly GCA_900302535.1. Taxonomy (NCBI): domain Eukaryota; kingdom Metazoa; phylum Chordata; class Actinopteri; order Holocentriformes; family Holocentridae; genus Neoniphon; species Neoniphon sammara. The sequence goes on from OMKZ01043625.1 coordinate 7,431, forward strand.
GTATGCATGGAAGGGCAGGGAACAAACAGATTTCATAGCTGGAGAGCCAATTTCAGGCAGATGTAAACGGGGCCAGTGGGGCCACAGAGATCCACCCGCCTGTGCCTGTACCAGGGCTTCAGTATAGTCTGCTTATGCATTATGCATTTGGCTGTCAAGATTGACGTCCTGCAGCATTTACATTAAATACCTCCTGAATCTATGGGACCCACAGATGAATGAGGCTCCAGAGGAATTAGCCTTATTATTGGCCATGAAGGGTAAAATGATAGATAGATGGCTGGCAGGGGAGATGGATAGATGATGGAAAGGGGATATCAGGGACTATCCAGGTCAGAACTGTCGCAGAAACTAGTATTGCACTGTGCACCTAGGGCTGGGTCGGGATTGTAAAGATCTAGTGAATGCTTTACAGCTGAGGCTGAGGCCATGAGGACAGGCAGGTCAGGCTGTCAGGACTCGCAGTGCAGTGTAGGCATGCAGCATAACCTTGTCCAATAATGCCGGCCCTCCAAAGTCAGCGCTGGCTCACTGGTTCAGTTCGGCTTCCTTGAAGCTGCGTGTGCTTTGGGGCGAACCAGCCAGGGGATCGGCGGAAGTCAAACTGCATTACATTTCTGCAGCAGCACAATCTGAGAGTACGCGCAGGAGGAGAAGTATACCTTTGTCTGGCGTCTTTGTTCGTGGGAAGTTTTTCGAGACAGCTCCAAGACAAAGACCGAGTCTCACGCTTGGAGAGTGACTCAGCGACAGTAGGAAAAAAAATAAAAAATTATGACATGCAAACCCTTGTCTTATTTCCGCAGTGGAGACACCCAGAGATACACTCTCCCTAACTTCACACCGGCTCTCTCAGCATCTGTCATCTCTTTGCCCGGAGCCTGGAAGAGAGAGTACAAAGCACGCCAAGTACACACACATACGCTCACACACACACACACACACACATTCAACCCTACTGTATTTTCCAACTTCCAAAGCACAGACTTCATAAATCTTATGATCAGCATAATAAACACAACCCCCCTGTGAGGAAACCAAATCCAAATTTATAAATCACAGATGGTCTCTAAATAAATTATTGTATGGGAGGGGTGCCGTAACGCTGCTTCCCCTCTACTGGTGGTCTAAGAAACCGAGCAGAAAGTATAAAATTCCTTTTTAGTATTTGTACATAGATGCTCAGCTCTGCAGGCACACTGGTGTTGGTGTGTTTTCCCAACATCAGCTCAGCTCGGGGGCTGTTCAGAATAAAATAAGACTGCACCGCACGACTTTGTGGACAACTTTGCGACTGGTATGTCAGCATGATGTCACTTTCCATTTGTCTCAGGCACCTTTGAGATGTACTCTGTTGACTGATCTCTTGCTGTGAACGACTGTCAAACTTGTGGCACACCACTGACGGACCACTGGGATTTTGCATTTGTGAAGCATATCTGCTGGCTAGTATGACACTCTGTCAGGATTCAGAATTCAGTTATGTGCCCACGGCCCTTTTTCCAAGCCTAAAATGGTCGGTGTGATGCAGATGGGGAAGGATGATATATGGGCTGATTGGAAAGGATTTTGATGTGAGTTTCTCATTCAAATAAACATTTTAGAGCTTACAGAGCATGCAGCTACATCATGTCATGCAATGCGTGTCATATCCCAATCCAGACAGTAAATACTGAAGCGACATAAAATCATTAGCGGATTTTACTGTGCAAGCCCTGAGTTGTTTGTCTTTTCACTTTCCCTATACCTGTTTCACTAGTTGCGATTTTGGTTTCCTGAAATCAAACACAGATGAATGTTCAGATCAACAAAATAAATTATGAAAATGATTATTATTACAGTGGATGCGTGCAGCGATTTCAGAAATCTGTTCATTATATCTGTGTTTGCACAGACCCACACAGAGAGACGAGCTGTTTGATAAGCTGCTCTGATAAGGTAGCTGTAAAGCCTGGAGCAAAACCATGATCCATACTCTGTGACTGTCTTCATTTGAGAAACTTTATTCTCCTTTTATCTGATTCAGATGTTGCAGAACGTATACTTGACGCCAGCAGCATATATCATTATTCAGGACATTGCTTTCTGATGGCAGCCCAAAAAAGTTGCTATTGCGCCTAACTACTGCCATAAATCAGCGAAAGGCTCTTACTGTTTCATTATGGGATGAAGGCATTATCTATCTCTTCACCGCGTTCAGGTTTGTTGTCTGGCACACTAAAAGATTGAATATTTAGAGGGCTGCGTGGCCTTTCTTCAAAAGTGGCTAAAGTGCTTTTTGTCTTCAAAAGTGTTAAAAGTTTAGAGCAGGGCTAATGAATAAAGGAAACTTTACGGCTTTCTAAGAGTGCGGATCACACCTACTGTTTGTTTTCGTTGGTTCGCTCAGGTTCACAATGCCCACCTACAAATGAACCAGGCCTTGTAAACAAAAGTCACATGGACTCATGACTAGCTTGTTTATTCGACATGGTTTTGGCATCCTGTCATCCATGAGCATCAGCTGAGATTTCTGTCTGCCCTCGGCTGGCGCGGATTATGCTCTCAATCCTAATGAACCAAACCACAGTTTCACTTGGAAGAAGACTTCAAGCGATCTCAGTGGGATTATTTCATGGCACCCGAGGTGAATGACATTGTTTTCACCTGCCAAAGCAAACAAAAATAAAGGAAGTGAATGCGTCAGTGCTTGATTAAAGCGCTCCAAACACGCACACACACACAAATCCTTAGTTGACCGGCAACCAAAGGCTGCTTCACTGTCTGATCTTTGTCCATCTCTTCATCTGTGTGAGGCGATGCCGTCCATCCTGGCATTTTACAGAGACACAGAAAGCGAGAAAATGAGTCAGAGATGGAGGAGGAGGTGAGAAGGTGTGTGTGTGTAAGTGCGTGGGGGGGCTTGCTTTAACTATAGTACCGAATAGTTCCAGCAGGAATGGGTGGGAGGCCGGTTCTCATCAAGCAATCACTTACCGCAAAAAACACATGCCCATTGTGTTCCTTATATTACACAGCATGCTTATGGTTGTAGAGCTTTATGCAAATGTAAGATATCCCACTGTGGTCAGATCTCATCTAAATCAAGGCTTTAGGGTTCATGTTCACTCTGCGTAATTGCTTCCCTTAGCAAGAGTATAAATTCAGGCTTATAAAACCGCTCTAAATAAATGTTTAGCGCCATGTAAGAACTTGAACCTTGCTGGGGGTTTTAATGGTACACTCTGACTGTCTGCCAGTGTTTTCATTTTGCTTTGATCTTTACCTCCCCTGGTACAAAACAGCGTGTTAAAAAATCTTGTTCTTCTACAGAGAGTTTTCCGTAAAAGTGCCTCTTTTTTCCCGATATCAAAGGCAGCAAAACATACCATCAATCAATTGTTTAAACCCTTAATCATCTGGACCCATTAAAGCCTGCAGTTAATTAAAGTCACTCTTTAAGCTTCCCATACGTTGTAGAATTAATAAGCCCATATAAAATGCTATGATTCCCCAAAAGACTTCAGTCAAATTAAGTAAATAGCCAGTGCTTGGCTTTGATTTTAGAGAAGACTATCAGATTTTGGGGAAAATACAAGTCCCATCACACACTTTTTGAGATTTTTTTCCCCCTCCATATTATAATTACCTCTATAACAATGAATTAAACAATTCCAGTGGAAAGCCCCAGTCAATTAACTCAAATTGCAGGAGCGAAAACAATGACCTTTAATCATTACGCACTGTACTGTAACATTTTGTAAGTCCTGCAGTCATGTTTGTATGCAGATGAAGAGTCTGTTTTCGATGCAATGACGGATTGTTGTTTTTGTTTTGATGGTCTGGTAAAATTCCTACCATTAGTCAAGAGCGTATGTCAGCACACATTTGTCCTAATTAATTACTTCCAGGAAAGATTAAATTGAAGATGTTTGTGTAATTGCGCTGCGCTGAGCATTAGCAGTGTTAACATCCTCAGCATGTGCAGCACAGTGCAAAATAACCCCCTGTACGGTCCAAGTTGGAGCACAAAACAAAGCATGACACATTGGTTTTTCCAAGTTTTTCCATGAGGCCACAATTCCCTTTGCTCTTGCTGTCAGGCTCTGATAATGCACCTTGCCATAAATCAGTGTCACATAAAAATGAGCAGCAAAAGAGATTCCTAACTTCAAAAAGAAAAATACCAGTTTTTGTCAAGACTTTGCATAATTGCATGATTGAACTCCAATTTCATCATCAACACTTTGATTTCACCTTCATTTCTTGCACTGGTTTGGTCTTACTTTTAGTTTCACTGCCTGTGTAACCGCACAGTGATAATAACAATAAGTAATTCATGTCTTATTGTTCTATGATCCTCCTCCTGCCCCTGTGAGTGAGTAAAAATTCCCCCAGTATCAGAGACACCAGTTTCTCTCTGAAACCTGCTGAAACGAACACAAAGCGGTGACAGGACGCTGAAAAAAAGATAAGGCGCATTCTTGTCATCTATCCTGCAACAGTTTTCAGGCCTTGAAAATCAAAAGCAGGCTGTGCTGTTATATTAAAGGTTGGAACAGAGTGGCACTTTTATTTCTTTTTATTTATTTATTTAGTTTTTTGCCCAGACTCCCATTTTACCTGCTCAGGTCCTGATGGTGCAATCGGTTTCAAGTCTATTTGCCCTTATACTTTATGATCTTTGTTTCTGTGTGATTTTGTGTGTGTACCGCTCCTTGTGCCTGTGTGTGTTTGTGTGTGTGTGTGTGTGTGTGTGTGCATGTGCATACAAGTGTGCATGTACCTGGAGCACTTTTGTTGGTGGTGGTGGGGGGTGGGG
>OMKZ01043626.1:2844-12880 GCA_900302535.1 Neoniphon sammara
ACTTGGCTGAGCTGCCCTGACTGTCCGATGATAACTTGAGTAATGGCCAGTTATTTAAAACCTGTGTGTGTGTGTGTGTATGTGTGTGTGTGTGTGTGTGTGTGTGTGTGCACCAGTTTAAAATGTGAAATTAAAATGCTACTACCAAGGTCAGCAGAAAATAGTATAGAGGAATCTCTCTCTCTCTCTCTCTCTCTCTCCTTTTCCATATATATACACACACACATACACACTTAGGCTAAGGTGGCACTGCCCTTGACTCTGAGCAAATACGGCACTAACAGACATCCGGTTAAATTATCTTTCAAACTTTTAAAAGCAGAGACAGTGAGATGGGCATGCACAATGAAGAGAGGGAACGCAGACGTGGAAAAGAAAAGGAAATAAGAACCGGGACGAGAATGGAAATGCACTTGTGAAAGAAAAGAGACACAAGTGAGACAAGAGAAATGACATGTAAGTGACATGTAATCTCTCTTCTTTGTCCCTTGTTCCCTCTTTTCCTTCTTGTTTAAACCCAAAAACGGCATGGGATTTGCACCAACATCAACCCCCTGTCAGCTCCCACAATTAGCCATGAATTGGTGTCAACGCTCGACGCCTCGTATTTGCTTTTTGCTGTTCCGTTTCTCATCAAAGTCATCGTGTCTGGTCAAAAGAACAGAAGAAGCACACAGCAGTTAACCTCAAGAAAGACAGCTTTGTGGACTGTAAAAATTATTAATTAGGACGAGTCTGAGTCTGGGGAAAAACAGGGGATTATTTGCAGCCGTTTACTGTCACTCAAATTGCATGATGTGACGGCAGCAGGAATCCGCGTTTAATCTTGCACATCATCATCAGCGGCTGGTAAATTGCCAAAACCGGAGACCTGAAATACACTTTCTGATACAAGCCCTCCATTTTCTTTTAATGTGTACCTGTGCAGTCACACTATTACAGCATATCAATAGTGAGGCCCTGTTTTGTTCTTATTCCATTCCTTTCCCTCTTCCTCTTCATCCTGGCTTCTCAGCTCACCGACTCTGAAAACTCAGAGATTAGCATTGTGTCTGTTTGTCTGTGAGTGGCGGGATTCATTTCTAACACTAATGAAGTATCCAACTCCTAATAGATAATGACAATAATGAAGATGTCACTGTCAAAACTCCAAGTCTCCCCCAGGCAGGCTACTGTCCAGAACGTCCTCCACCAAAAAAACGACCCCATAGGCCGCTATAATCACTACAATACAACCCCCAAGAGCATTTCCTGCATAGAGAGGGGGTCGAGGTGGTGGATGCATCAAAAAAACACAGGACTTTCATGCAGGAGACCCAGGAGCAAGACCGGTGTTCATTTCTGGGTGTTAAGGTTTCATTTTCGTCTCAGCATGTTTATTATCGTGACCATGACGACGACAGCCCCTACCCTAACCTTATCCTAACCTTTTACTAAACTTAACCAAGTAGTTTTGGTGCCTAAACATATCTAAACTGCGACCATTTCCTGGTATTTCTAGCCAAATGTAACGTGCATGTTCATATCACACTGGTAGCAGGTGGTGCTGTGACGCATACAGTCATATCCACAAATATAACAGGATGCACCATACATTCGACTGCAGGTCTATGTTTTTATTTAGAGAGTGAGAGTTATTTTTGGACTCTACCAAAAAGCTCATTATAATCTACCCTGGCATGCTGCACATTCTCTATGTGAGACACAGCATAATAGGCTTGATACAATATGCAGAGGATTAACACACTTGACTTGCTATTGAGAACACAAACTAGAGAAAGGGATGAATTATGCGTTGACTCTTTTCCAAAACTTTGCTTTGCCACAGCCGTGTAGCAGATGTTGGGGAGCAGAGTTATGATGGGAGGCTCTTGCTTGTATAATTCTGCAGACATCAAGGTGACATCCATCTGTATCAATTTCAGGTTTTATATCACACCTTTGTAAAGCCACACTCTAGCTTAAAGTTACATCAAAAGGCATGAACCTTTTAGTTGTTCCCTGGCAACTGGCCTAGGCTGTATGATATAGTAATAAAATCAAACCAAACTGTAGCATGGAAGCCAGTAGTAACCAAGCTCCTGCCTGCTAACATACTGCTGTATCACTCCACAGTAATAACTAAAGGGAAAAATCAATAACATCTATAAACAGACAAACCAACCTTGGAGTAAGTTCTGCAGTACTGCCATGAGTGTGCATGTGTTCTTCCTGTATCTTTTTTCCCTCTAACTCACATACTGGATTTGTGCTGCAAAAATATCCAACATATACAGTTCATTTGAACTCAGATTGTGTGCAGGTTTCTGGAATAAATACTAGAGCAGCTCAACATGCACTCAGAGAGGGCAACAGGCCTGTGCTGCATGTTTGACAGTCTAATGCTATAGGACTAATAATGTGTGCCAAATTTTTCCATCAGTTCAACCTTTCAAGGTCACTGATGCTTAAAGGTCATGGGACCAACAGAAAGGTCATATATGACTTTATATTTGTGTTTTATAGAAACCATATGTGCATCTCTTACCAGTTCACTGATATGGACATTATAAATATCTCCTATGTACTAGCATATAGCCAAAACTTTGACCTTACCCTGTGACCTTTGGCCTTTGACTGATTCTTCTCAAAATAGAATAAGTTATTCCTTTCTGGACCCTTAACACTTCGACCAAGTTTGGTCAAAATTGGATCAAAACTGATTGAGTTATGCTGAACAGGACTGAAAACAGAATATACTGGATATACTAATAGCTGAAGAATCAATGGAACATTTTCCATGTTCCAACATAGAACTGACTCATACAGTACGACTGCAGGTTGTCACCTGGACTTTGCTGATACTAACAGAGACCAGGTGATGAGTTCGTCCTCTATAGCTAGGCCTCATGAGTGAAGAATTAGGCTTTTCAGAGCAAGATGGTGCTATCACCCAAGAGTTTTTTTTTTCCCTGCAGAAGCCGTCTCTTATTTGTCAGTATTATTAGAATCTGATATGATCAGTTACTTTCATTGTAATTATGTCTATGGCTGGTTACCTGCGGGAGTAAACAAAGCTCGCTGCACATTAATTTCTAGTCTATCATTTCCACATTCCAAATCAACCACACATATTTACAATAGCACAGCTAATGTTAAGCTAACATTACACTAATTAAGCACGTGATGCATCAAAACTTTATTTCATTTTGTGAGATGAGTAGTGAATTTATAATCTCAAACATCAGTGTCTGTGTTCACAGTTCAGACATAACAGTGTTTACTTGGGGAGAAGCAGCCAATAACAGAGAGAGAGGAGGACTGACTGATGGCAGCGGAGGAGGGAGAGATCAAGAGCAACAACAGGCTGGGAAACTGCAGCCTGTTCTCAAATTTTTGTTAAATGATCACAAATATCTCAAAATGCAAATATGTGCTGAATGCATGAGAAGCGAGAGAAGCACATTTCCCCACCACAAAAGGATTATGTTGCAAAGACAAGGCTAGACACTGGCATTAATTTGACACTGGAATAACGCGGTGGAAAATTAGAGCAGGTCGTTTATACATTTGCCGTCAACTCTGACAAGCTGGTTCAAGCCCAGGACCTTTGTTACCCTTCTCTCTGCCAGTCTTTCCTGTTTGTCTCTCTACTTTGAACCACGTAAGAAAAGGTACCATGCACAAAAAAAAAAATAATAATAATAATAATTAAATAGGATGCATAGATCACAAGATTTTAATGCAAAAATGTGGAGCTGCTGTGCAAAATGTGCACAGTTTGGTATGTCTAAATAAAATAATCAAAGAGATTCATTCCAAATAAACAAATAGTTAATAAATGATTGAAAAGAATGCTTGTAGTCATGGAATTTGTAATTCAAATTTGATATACTGATATCTAAAGACCTTCTCACAAATTAGTAATTTTTTTTCCACTCACTTGGTAAATTGTTAAAATGTTATCACAGTATTCCAGAGTGGATTAAAAAAAAATTGGAATGACATCCCTCAGTTACACTCTCTCTTAAACCCTTCATGAAACTGAAACACGCATACACACCCACACACCCACCCACACACACACACACACAGTAAAATATCAACCAACCAATGACCTACTTGTGCACCATCAGTGGGAAAGTAGAGTCGGGCAAGACATGACAGAAAAACAAATCAAAGCAACATGTAAGGTCATGACTTGACATTTCATTGCTATGGACACAGAGATGCTCCCGTGCACACACACACACAAACACACACACACACACACGCACACACACACAGTTGGAGCAGACAGAAAAAAACAGACTATAAAAAATAAATTCAAAATATCTATATTTCTGTTTTATTTAACAAAAATCAGGAACCTCTTAGAACCTCGTAGATATTTCAGAAGAAATGCTGCCAACTTTTCATCACAATCTCCCAGGCCTTTGAGAAAATTATTGACTTGACAGTGCAGAATTTACATTAGTTGTTCTTAATCAGGCATGGACATGGCGCATTTACAACATCAATAAAACTGAACAGACTCCAGCTCAGCTAAACAGCATGGCTGCAGCATTATGCATGCTATTAAGAACGTCTACTTTTAATTCACCTGGAGAAAATAAAAGCCCTCCTTTTCCCTTTCAACTGATGCCGAGTTTCAAGCTGAGCTGCAGCCTCTGTGTCTGCACTGTATCTATGTTTTCAATCACACAGTAATGATTTTTAGTACATCCAAGCCACACAATACTCATCTTATCTTGTAATACTTTTTTTTATCTTGCTACTATTGGAAGCAGCAACAGTCCCTTCTTTGGAGTAAACAGAAGAAGAACTGGGTAGTTAGCACAAGGAAATTCACCAATAATGCAAGGCAAAAAATGTCACAGTACCCTATCTGTTTGAGAGCGAAGTGATCGCGGGAAAGTGAAAAACCACTAAAGCAATGACCGCAAAGATGCTAACAACACTGGGCTGTATGCACAGACACATGAAGTGAGAGAGAGAAAAGTCTGCAACCTTATTCAACTGCCATGTCAGCAACCTCACAGTGTCACAGTCAGTCATAAACCTTTTTCCTCCCCAAACCAACCAATCTGGACTTTGCCAGACAGCAGTGGCCGTTCTGCTGGAGAATAGAACAGAATAGAATACAGTTCAATACATGAATGAAACAGTTAAACAGGAATTTGCATGTCTTGGGTCTCCTGCAAAAATATTGTAAGCTGACAACATGACAACATGTCACTTGACCAATCAAAACCAGCTGAGAGTGAGGAGGATCGATAATGCCTGAAGTTTTGCTCTTTCAGTTCAAGAAGGTTTTGTTTTGCCAGTAATTACAAACATAAAGGAGCACATTGGAAATGTAATTAAATTATTTATTTATCATGTTGTGGGCCAGATTTTATTGGACACAGGGACACATCTGGCCCCCAGGCTGTATGTTATGCATGCTTAGTATATACATTAACAGTACACACATAATACCACAGCAGTATATTTGCATACACCAATCATTTCAGTACAGTGTAGGTGTAATAATTCATCTGGGGCTCTGGGACTCTGGATCACAAAACATAGCCAGGCTTTCTTTGACACAGCTTGCTTAACAAAACATAGCAAAGGCGATCACAGCTGACCGGCATCATAAAGGTGATTATCAACTCCTTCTGTCAGTCCAGGTTTTTCTTATCAAACTCTAAGCACATTTGAAGCAATAGCCAGAAGCATGAAACATGTAAAAAATCTCAACAGTACATTTCTCCCAGGAGGAGGAAACTATAATATTGATGAAATATGCGGAATGGTAAGCAATTGTAAATACCAAAAGTAATGCAGTAGGTGTTGCCAAGGCCAGAGAGTGTTTGCAGACTGTAAATGTATAATATTGATAAACTGATACAGTAGGCTGTCTTCACAGTGATGAAAGTTTCCAATATTGTCCTTCCCTTATGCTGACATTTAGATGACATCTCATCTATGAAAAATGTTTTTTAAAAATAAGAACAACACCCAAATTGGTTCTTGTAGCGCTCTCATTCTTAGTCATTTGATAGTAAAACCCATGTGTATGTTATGTAAAAGCTAATATTGCCTTAACAAAATAAAGGAGACGGGGGCGGGGTTCTGTGAAGAGCCCGTCTCACAATCTGTGCACCGAGGTCAATGGTATTCTCCAAGAACAGTGAAGCTATTCTCGAGAGAGTTGATTGGACAGGGGGTGGACATTTGGATTCATAAGCCTGAACAAATCCTGCTCTGGAGGTTAGCTGCAGGTTAGCTCTGTGGCATCAGTTACCATGGCAATGTGTCGCAAAGTGAGTCTCCTACGTGAGCCTGATAACCCTGACTTAAACCCAAAGTTAGCTCGCTAACCCACTAATCCTGCTTCGTGATCCTGCCCCTGGTCTTTTTGGAGATGCTGATGGTCTTATGGACAAAATGTCATATAAAGAGGGTTTCTTTGGCAACTGGGCTGAGGGAAGAATGTTGAAGAAATGCTCTCCACCGGGCTGACAACGTAAACTTCCACTGGAACATGCTGCCAAACTACAAACTCCCTCAGATGCTAAAAGAAAACAAAAGTCTCTGGCTTGTTTTCTTACAGATAAAGTCACTGTTGTCTGTGAAGCTCATTTTATCATCCGCGTGTGTCCCTTATTCAAATAAGGTAAGTGGCAGTAGGAGGTCACCACAGCTTAGACAACTTTACACTGCTGTCCTGCAATCTCATTTCCTTTGTGTAATCTGAAAACAATAAGGGGGGTAAAACACATCCCTGAGGAACACCTAAAACAGCCTTATCAGAGAATACTCCTTAAACACACACTCTCTGAAGGTAATCATTTAAAAAACTCTTTAATCCACTGTATAAGATCCCCATTCTGACCTAAGTCCAGAAGACTCTACAAAGTGTATGAATTTCTACTGTATAAAAGCTGAACTAAAATCACTAAATAAAATCCATGTGCAGGCCTTGGTTTGGCAAATATATTGACTGTGGCGAGAGTTCTTTCTTCACTTCTCCTGTTTGCTTTGAAAGTAAGCAGAAAAAAACATTTAGACCTTTAGCCCTGAGCTTTTTTAGTACCAGCAAGACCCTCAATATGTTCCATGTATCAGACACAGTGCACACATGATGTAAATAATGAAACGGTCAATAACACCTCTCAGACGAGCACAGGCTTTAAAGAACTCAGCCGCATCGGGGCCAGATGCCTTGTGGCGCTTGATCTTGAGAGGCAGTGGCACTGACCGCACGGAGAGCTGTGGTGCCATCTATAAAATAATCCACAGATAAAATCAAGCCAAAGGTCAGATGGACGATAGACGGGACTGTCCTGACTCCACTGGTCATCTGGGGAAACTGACAATTAAGGTGATGGATTGTTAGATTGATGGACTCACTTGTCACAGAAAGGGAAACATCTCCCAATGAGACTGGAGCTGGGCTGACACTTTTGATGGATACACATAGACACACACACACACACACACACACACACACACACAGCAATGGAATTACAGGTCAAACAACAAGGTGACATGTTATTTACCGATTTGCCTTGGAGGGATTCCATCATTTGTGGGGCGTGACGTGTTTACTGTTGCCTTGTTTTTTCGAGTGTCCTTGGAATGGGGGGATAGAGGAAGAGTGAAGAGTGAGGAGAGGAGGGGATGAGAGGAGTGGAGATAAGAGAAGTGGCTCATTAGAATTAGATTTTGATTTGCAGCTTTTATTAGAGACTCATCTGAATCACATGAAGCGGGTGGGCTGGGCTCGGTATCCATGGTGATAGATTCGGAACTCCAGTCAGATCCTTTGATTTCTCTGGCCTGCTCATGAAGACATTCACAACTTGGGCACAACTAAGGGATGACTGGCCATCTGTGTGTGTGAGTGTGTGTTGTGCATGTACACACACGCGTGCAAACACACATACACACAGCACAGCAATTGTACCTTTTAAATATGTTATCTTCGGTGCCCTGCTCCCCACACCACTGAGGCCCACAGCCATTTACCTCACACACAGACTGCATCGTCAGCAACACACACACACACACACACACACACACACACACAATCATTGTTTACTGCCTGAATTCTCACAGAAAGAAAGACAGCGATGGGGGGGAAACAGACAGAGGCGAAGGGCAGAGAGCAGGAAAGAGAGACAGATAGACAGAAATAGAGGAAGGTGTTGTGTATAAAGCAGAAGGGAGTGAGTTTGTGGAGAAAAGCTGAGAAGTTTTTCATTTTCTTAGATGAGAGAAGAGAAAATCAGCAGAAAATATTTCACACACACAGATTCACGCACATTGCCAAAGAAGATGGACCTTTCCTATAAAAAAAAAAAAAATCAATCTTCAATATTTGATTCAACTCAGTTAGAAAGTAGATTTCACTGGTAGTTTAAATTTGAGCTCATTATGTGATTACAAGGCTCAAGGGCCTTTCTGTAATTTGTTCATTTAGTCAGTCTGATTGTCAAGCTGTAGAGTCAGAATAGCACATAAAACCCAGCAGAATTTTATGGGTTAAAATGGCAAAGACTTTTGACACAACATGAAATGAATTGTTAACCAGTTGTTATTTATTATTGTTGAGGATTATTTATTTATTATTTATAAAAAGAGGAGAGAGCTATTCAGTCCCACCCACCAGCCCCTTGGTAACGTGAGTTGTCCATCTGAATTTGAACAGGAAAGTGCAACTTGTTAATCATCCCAGTGACCTGTGCAAGTCTCTTCAATACCTTGATTGAATATTACCTCCGAGAGCTCCATTTCACCAACCACTTGTTTTTTGCCTTCAGTCTTTTCCTGGGCAAATTTATTCTGCAGAGCAGGCAGAAACAGAAACCCCCAAACTTCCTATCTCTAAAAACAAAAGTCCAAGGGAATAGGGGAGCTTCGTCAAGGCAAACCAGTTATTTGTGTCCATTACACCAGTATCACTTCTGATTGGTCAAGCACTAGTGTTCATGATGCACTCACGATTGCATGAGTGCACCCAGAACAGCAGAGTGGAAAACATACAATTTATTGAGTGAGCCATTTATTATTCAGGAAAAATAACAAAAGTTTTAAAAGTAACAAAAGTTACTGACTAATTGCCAACTGCTGGCTTGGAGCAGTGGTGAGCTTAGCCAGGAAGTCAATTACATGTTGTAGCCAGTTACATAAAAACATAGTTTGGCCCTTCTTCAGTCAAAGCAACAGCATGGACCTGTCCATGGTGCTGAAACAAATCTCTGGAGAGCAGAGCCGGTAAACTCCAAGGACAGACAATTATAAGGCTATTCTGCTGTACACAAGCACAATCAGACAAGACACACTATATATGATAGAAATAGAAAAAGCTATTATTGGACTGATAAAGCCGTATTCTTCAGTACCATAATAAGACAAACCATACTATAGATTACAGAAATAGGAAAGGTATTATAGGACTGATAAGGCTCTATACTGTGTTACCACAACAATAACTAACTACATAGGGAATAAGAAGCTTCTCCTGGCAGCTTCACTTTCACCTTGTCTCCTCTGAGTCTGGAGAAACTAATTCTATCTGACTACATTACCCAGAGGGCTATTGGTTTTACTGCCCAGACACACAGAGTCCATGACTTAAGTTGCAGTACTCTTCCTGCCACTAAAAATTTAAAGATTTAGAAGTTTACTGCTAATTCCTACAGTTCCCAGGTGTCCACTGTGCCATAAACAATACTGCAGCAGGGAGTTAGTTAGCTTCATACAACTACAAAATTTCAACCTCTCTTTCTGTTTCTTTCCTCTTTTTCTCTCACCCTCTCTCTCTCTTTCTCTCTCTCTCTCTCATATAGTCTTTCACCACAGACACACCCGCAAGCAACACAGAGCTGCAGTAGCAGAAACCTTCTGAATTATTGAAGCAGAGCAAGGCATCACACACACACACACACACACACACACACACACACACACACACACACACACACACACACACACGCTAACTGTATCCCTGCCCTCAGAGAGAAAAAGCAGATAATGACCATTTCAATCTGACATGGTCCTAAAG
>OMKZ01043632.1:5743-19836 GCA_900302535.1 Neoniphon sammara
GAAGGCAGAGTGGGAGTGACAGAGGCATAGAAGAAGAAGAGGTGAAGAGGGGGTGAAGAGGACAGAGGAGAAAGAGGAGGTAGGAGGAAAAGACAGAGGAGGAGAGGGGGAGGAATGAAGAGGTTGACAGGCTAGAGAAAAAATCGGTTCACATGTTGTACTGATCTTTGGAAAGTTGGGGCACCCTGACACCACTCTGCTTTTAATAAAAAATTTTTTTTTTAAATTGACAGAAAAAATTGCCCCCCCCCCCTCCAAAAGACATGAGAGGCAATGGGGAGCAGCAGCAAAGCAACCACTTTGGAAAGTTCATCGCGTCTGCTGGCAGTTTCTAAAGTTGAGAACACTTCAGCTGATACAGGAGCGCAAATGACATCCACTATTTTTTGTTTTTTGTGACCTCACCACGAAGGAGGAAGAAGATGGAGGGTTTCACAGTACATTGGCAGCTGACAGTTTACAACAACAACCAGACTGATAATGGAGAAAAGAAGCGATATAAAAAGGTAGCAGTTGTTGTTTCTCTGGTCATAAAGAGTGAGGATGGAGCACATTAACTGGGCTGTGGGAGTTTCCAGTAAGTGACTTTTTGACATAAACATTGTCTGCTGCTAATGGCAGCTAGTTGGCATGGAAACAAAATGGGAGTCGTACAAACCTGCATTTTCCCCCCCACCCCATTTTTGCAACATTATGCTCAAACCACTTCTGCTTTATAGGACAATTTACAGTGAAGACAGACAGGACAGATGGCAGAGATGCAAGGGAGGACATGCAACAAAACTTCCAGGCTGGATTTGATGTTGTGGTATTAAATATCTGATTACTACAATATTACAATACAATTTCAGTATTCAGTAATTCAGGAGGCAGGCTGTGTGTGTGTGTGGGGGGGGTGATGTCACATAGAAAAGCAGTGAGATGGAGGCCAAGGCTGTGAAACATGCCCAAAACATCTGCACTGTGGGATTAATTGGGTGAAAAATATCTCACTATGTTGATGAGTCATCATTAAAACGGCAAAAACAGTCTCTGTGGGCTCGTTTGTTTTCCATCACCTGTAGACCTTGATTTGTTTTGTTTCTAACTTTCAGTGTGTTGCTGACTTATTAAATAAAAAATAGATATATACTGTATATTAACAAGAAAATGCACTCAGTAGAGCGTATTTCATGCACCTTGCCGTCATGTTTGGTTAAGCGACATGAAGAGGATAAGATACGTAATTCCGCTCAGACTTTTTCAGAAATCTTGCTCACAGGCAAACAGACGGACAGACAGGCACGGCAAAATATAACGTCTGTCAGCTATTTTGCATTGTGTTTGTTAAGAAAGTATGGAATTTAAACAAACTGCAAAAATAAAGACAGTTGAACCATTCAAAATCAAGCCCACTGAAAAAGAATATTGCATCCTAACAAAAATAAAGTCCTACTATTTGAGTATCCAACATACCAGTATTTAAGTGGTCACCTTTTTGTCAGTCCTTTTCAATTGTTGTTACTGCTGTTTTTCACGGTGGTTTTATGTTGTTTTTTGGCCCATTTTAGGTTCCAGCATAAAGTTTATGAATCATTGCCCGTTCTCCGTTCAGCCTACTGACCTTTGATGAGTCTGTTGACCTTGGCTAGCCTTCGGACGAGGCCGTCTCTGCTGTCGCCTTGTCGGATGTCAATCTTTGTGGAGAACAGACCGTTGGACGGCTGGGGGTTGACAAAGGACACGCACACGCCAGGCTGGGGAGAGAGGAACAACACACACACACACACACACACACACACACACACACACACACACACGTCAATTTTAGTGGAAAACTGAATATCTTTTGGATCAGAGAAACATAAACAGTGCTGCAGAAAGGGTGCACACATCCATATCCACAAACACAAAACACACACGGCTATAGCGAGGGCACACACTGCAACAGGCACCTACAGAGATACAAGCACAAACATGCTTCCACATACTGCAATCAAACAAACAGAGCTCATAAGTCTTAAAAACTTAATAAAAGATTATTCAAAACTGTAGGCGCTTACAGCTGCTCGCACAAACACACCAATGTCCTTTTTTTAGCCTCCTTTGTGAACTTGCAACACCTGATTGAAAGGCATCTACCTCTGATCTGAAAACGCTGAAAGGTTTCCCTGGGCAACAGTCCTCCTTCACTTTGTCATCGCCCTCGGATGCAAACAAGATGTCAATCTGGTCCAGCTGCAGAGGGGGGAGGGGAGGAGAAACAGGTGTCAGCTGATCAGTTTCTAACAGGTGTCAATACTCGTGCTTGGTATTCACACTGGCAAACAGTGATACGACTAACCAGACCCCTGAATCAAACAGAGACCTGACAGCTGGCTTTACACTAATCTACCCCACATCCCCGACCATGTCATTTAAGCGTGAGAGCGGATTAAGAAGCAGAATTTCAATATAGGACTTCAATCTATGAACAAAATATGGTTTCGTTTATTCAAAGAGAGGCGCATCGTACCGCAAAAGAGAAGAAAAAGAGGATGTTGCATTGGTTGAATTTTCGGTTTTGGTCATGGTTTGCAAATTAGACGAACACAATTTTAGTCCTCCACGATGCAGAGCGCTTCTGTGCATCACTGTTTCATTCTGCGTTTGTGTCACTGTCATTCTACTTTTACAAGAAAAAACTTACAGGAAAAACGATTGATGAGCTCTGTAGTAAACATGGCATCTGTGTTCAGGAAACTGCACTTGACTGGATTTGACATAAGAGTCTTGGAGGGGACCTTAAGGGCAGACAACTAGTATTAAGGGCTTTACTGACTGACAACCAAGTTGGGGGTTGTTTCAAATATTTTGAATATCTTGTTCCGACTTTTCTAGAAGACAGTGGGAAGCAGACAGCTTAAAAGCCAAATATACTTTGGATGGAGTAAACCATCACACTCCTCACAGTCTTGCTTGCCACAGCTTCACTTTTATGCAAATACAAATGGAACCCAGTTCAGTGAATTTGTCATTTTAATGCTCAGATTCTGCTGGAGCAGGAATGTTTTCCTAAATCCCTCGGGGTTTTTATCTAACCTGCACCTGCACACATTCTCTGCTCTGTTTTATATTTATTTTACTGTTTCTTTGTATTTTTATCATTGTTTTTAATCACTTTGCTTCTATATTTTTTTACTTAATAAGCTTAGACATGATGGAAAACAAAAACAAACAAATAAATAAATAAATGAATGAATAAATAAATAATTAAATAAATTCAAATCTATTACAGTATTCAGGCTGAAACGTCATGCCTGAGTCATGTATTGTGGGCCCATATATCAGAACAATTAACATACGTCCAGAGAGTTGGTTAGGTAGACCAGGTTCTCCATCAGGACCGCCCGCTCGTCAAACTCCAGCTCCAAATCCAAAACTCTGGGCCCGTTCTTCTCCAGGTTCTCCTGTAGGAAACCAAAGCAGAACCCAAACAGTCAGAGCTACAGAGATACAATCATGAACGGGTGAATGAGAGAGGGGTGAGTGAATTAGTGAGTGAATGGGCAAATCCGTAAATGAATGGATAGTCTAAATTCTCCTGAGGAAAACGCAAAATGAATAATCAGTATTCATTACATCTGGTAGCAAGCCAGCAGCTGGAAGAACAGAAACACCGACCCACAGAAGAAATCAGTTTTTTACTTTATGAACCACAGAAACTGCAAATTCACTGTAATGCCACTGCTTTCATCATCAGACTCAACAATTATGACAAAAAGGGCTCTGTGAACATAAGACAGCACAGTTCAGCCCAAAGCCAAACCTCCAACAACAAGGAAAAACAAAACATGAAAGCTGAAAGACCAGCTTGAGAGACAAACCACGGGCTAACACAAATCTCATCATTATTCATGACTATTTATTAGTTTCATTCTGTTTGATCACTGCAGTGAAACAGCAACACCTGAACAAAGCCCTGAGCAACTGGGAGATACAGCGACTCAAATTTTAATAAGCAGCGCGCTCCAGATTATTTATTAGCAACATGACCTCAACTGTGTAACCTACTGGGTTAAAAACAAAAATGGCCACAGTTACATTTGTTGTTAGCATCGCATCATGCCAGAATACATTAAGTGACAGATCTGGACGGACAAATTGGATTTTGCTCATGCTGCTACCGGCTCTGGAAAATTAAGTTTGAAAGTGCTGGGGTTTGCAATATGATGAGAAGTCTGCAAAGTGTGGCTGCAATGTGAAGAATGGGGATATGTAAAGCGGACAGCCAGGCAGATTTCTAGAAATAATGGGCACTTTCAGGCCAAATGTGTGTACACTGCTGTCATAAAGTGTGTCATAAAACCCAATCTTTATGATCAACTCTCAAAAATCTCATCGAAATGACAAACATAAATCAGGACATCGCCTGCGTAAGTCGTAATGACTGACTACGGGTGAGGAGGGAGGCGGGGCTCTGTCTGTAATTACGGCTTCACACAGACAAACACAGTCATCTTTTCCTCCTCCAAACTCACCTTGATCATGGCTACAAAGGGCATGACTCTCTTCATGTACTTCTTCAGTTCGGGCAGGGCTCCCAGCTCGGTCGCTATCACCTTGTTGTCTGGCAGGACGCCGTTATTGCTCTGGACAGACACGAGAAAAACAGATGAAGACAGAACCAACATGGAGTGAGACAGAAACAGGTGCACAAACATAATGGGAGGAAGGAAACTCTTGGAAACAAATGTTCATTGTCACATCAGATACAAGCTGAATGGATGGATGGTGTCATTATTTAAGTAAACCATTGTGATATAGATTTCTTTCACTTGGCATGCATATGACGGGTCCCAAATTGTGCGTTTCTCACCTTGTAGTACTTGCCGAGCAGGGACAAGGCACTATGCTGCCATGGAGGGTAGCTCTTGGCCACGTAGACGGTACAGTGGGAGGGCTTGGCTGGAGGCTTGGAGTCTCCTTTCTGTTGGAGGGAGAAAGCATGAAGACACAGACAGAGACAGGCGGAGATCCAGGTGAGCCTAATTTAGAGTTTGATTTAACAGTAACGCCAGTGTCGGGTGAAAACCTTGTCACCTTTTCAGAAACTAGGAGAAACAGCCTTGTTTCTATCTCAAAGATGCATCATAGGACTTTTGAAAGGAGATCAGGAACCCAAGAAATCGGCTCAGTTAGCTCAATCCATAGACAGGAACTAGACTCTGTCAAATGTGAAATTCCTTGACTTTTCCATGACTTTCCATGCCTAAAATGTTGAATATTTATGACCTAAATCTTAAAACACCCTTCGGATTCAGAGGTCTTATAAAAGTTTATTATTCTCTTATATACTTCTATTATTCTCTGTATAGTTCTGCAGGGAAACAAACAATATGAAAACAATGGATAATAAATATTATGTTTGGTGAGTAAACTGAGGCTGACAAAATTCCAAGATGTTGTCTCAAGAATTTAACTGGAAGAGACTTCAAAATCTGTGACCTGTGGGAACGCCGCATAATGCGCCTTCACACTCAGATATCTCACCCAGGAACTCAGGGGTGGGCTGCCCCGGTGTCACCCCAGGGCGACTCATCCCTGCATTTATAATTCATCAGACTGTACTGTAAGCTGTCACCAGATTTCTCCTTTAATTCATAGTGAAGGTTTTATGACCTGAATCTACTTCAGATCTGGGAAGCTTTGTGAATATACCACTACTACAGTATTCAACTACTTCTGTCAATGCACTCGGCAACCAGGCTCTGCACTTTCAAACGGGAAAAAAAATGATTATACTGGACAGCTCCCAGGTATGAATGTATGTAAATGTGTGAATGGGAAGCAGAGAACTGTTTGGGAAAAAAGTACAGGCACAGCAAAACCCATCCCTAGATAAATACAGCTTTAAAATAAGGGAAACACATCACATAAGAGCTTTGGTTCAGACATTGTTGTCTTGGTCATTTCCAAGTGAAATGTCTTGAATTGACACTTTCTGTCTAGACAGGCCCTTTTAAAAACTCAACCGGGGGACTCAGGGGAGGTAGTTTTTCCTCATATCAAAGCTGTGAGTCCTGAATCTGATTCACTTAGACTTCCATCATCACTTCGCTTAAAAAAAATCCCCAAGTCCCATTATTACATGAAAGTAGCTCTCTGAATTAAAAAAAAAAAAAGGGAAAAAAAGAATAAATACACACAGAGAGAACTGGGGCTAAATGGGATAAACAATATGGTATTTCTTTTTTTTTTAGCTGGAGAAGACATAAAGAGAGGACCAATTTTCTGGTCTTTTGTCATTATTTCTCATTACAATAGCACTAAAGGACGATTTAAAATTAGTTTGAGATTGGCATGCCAGAGAAATCCTTTCTGAAGTACAGACCTGACAGTCACCCTAACTTATACACTTACAGTATGTCTACATAAGTTAACGTATTTACTGTTGTGTGTCTGAGTGTGTGCGCATCACCCTTTACTATGAAGCTGGGCATCCATGCACTCATTTTACATGACAGCTGTCAAGTCTACTCAAGTCATGTGCTGTGTGTGTGCCTGTATGTGTTTCCACAAATGGCTGGTGATGTGGCAGTAGAATACCGCCATAAATTAAAGATGTCCTCTCCTCTATGG
The DNA here is from genome assembly GCA_900302535.1 of Neoniphon sammara. Classification (NCBI taxonomy): domain Eukaryota; kingdom Metazoa; phylum Chordata; class Actinopteri; order Holocentriformes; family Holocentridae; genus Neoniphon; species Neoniphon sammara. The sequence goes on from OMKZ01043632.1 coordinate 12,344, forward strand.
TGTGTGTGTGTGTGTGTGTGTATATATATGTGTGTGTGTGTGTGTGTGTGTGTGTGTGTGTGCATGTGGTTGCAAGCTGTGGCTATTTTGACTCAACATTCTGCAAACCCAGGCCATATTATCATGTTAATTCCCATTTTCTATAACTGTAGCACAACCTCACTGCTAGCTTTAATGAGGACAAATACACCTGTGCTGCAGCTTCTTGCTAGCTTTCAACACAGTCCATCGGGCACTCATTTTTGGCATAAAAAAAAACAAAACTACAGATGTCCTTTTTGAGAACACTCCAATACGTCTTCAAATTGTCCAGCTAAAAAAAACAGTAGCAAACAAAGCTTGCTAACCAGTTTTATTTAGCATTTATGATAATACATTGACTTGTACAGTCAAAACCATTCTGCTGCTAAATCGAGTAATGCTATGTTCACTTGAACTTGGGCCTCATAATTTCAGTCTTGCACATTTCCAACCTGCGACAACAGAGCTTTAAGGGTGTCAACTTAGGAAAAGTAGATTGCTTTTCTCTTTGGTGTTCATTGTGGAAAAAAAAAATTCTTCGAGTGAGAATTTATTTATCCTGAGTAAAACCTTTAGAGCATAAAGCAAGCGATGGGGTTGTGCTATCTACACATGTATGTATAAATGATGAGTATATGATGGGCCTTGGTTGAAAAATATCAAATATATTCTTTAATCAGTAGATCGAGTTTTCAAAAATAAAAAAAGAAAAAAAATTGGAGAAGTTGACTTTTTGTGGCTACATGGTTTTCGCTTCTTCACAAGATTTTTTGGGGGGGGGAATCCTGCAAACTTACAGTTACATGGTTGCAGATGAAAAAAGCCTGGTAACAGTTAAATAGGCTCGCAGAATGTTTCTCTGCCCATCATTTCACCTCTCTTTTTTCCAACTCTCCAAACTCCCTTCCTCCTTTCTGTGCCCACATTTGTGAATCTTAATGCTTAGAATAAAATATCTTTAGAAGTAAGAAAATGTCCCCCGGACTCCCTGACTATGCTTTTTTCCTGTTTTCCCTCTTCCCTGTCCTCTTTTCCCATCATCCCTCCAGCTTCACCCTCATGACAACAAAACATTTGCAGCAGATCAATAACAGTCTGGAGGCTTGAGATATCTGCTGCCTCAAATCTCGTCAATATGTGTTTTACTTCTTTCCATCTGCCTGCAGCTGCTTATTGAAGAGCTGAGCTCTTAACAAACAATAAACCAACTTTCCTGCTGTGAACACAACACAACCTGAAACTCTTTAATTGTATCCAAGAGGATCCAGAAATCAAGGAAGGAAAGACCATCAATAATCAACAACTGCTACATGTTGGACAATGTGAGGCAGACTATGAGGAAGCTGATCTCTGCTTGTTTTGTATGGAGGTTAAGGGTGTGTGTGCTCAGGAAAAATGTGTTTGGAAAAGTAAGACTGGACTCCAGGGCAGATCTCTTTCTTCCTTTTGAACATTTTATTTGCAGGGATCTTAAAGACGGAAATTGATGTGAGTCAGTGAAAGACTCTTTACTCATCTATACCTGTGCACTTCATCACGGTTTATAAAATCAATTTCTCTAAATCATGTCATTTTTTTAATTTTATTTTTTACCAAAGAGCATCTGCTTGACTTAAAATAAAAGTCGTTTCATTGTAAAAAGTGAGCTTTAGCTAACTGTGCTAACTGAGCTAATTGTCACAGTTGTTTAGGAGTTTATGCACATTTGGGACAATCATGTTCTTGAATATAATAGAAGTCACCTGACATCACACACCACCAATAACCTGTCGACTTGCTTTGTCACAACTCGTTCACACAGACTGCTGTGATAAGGTGTTGCGCAGTAATACACTGTGTAATACACAGTAATACACAGAACAACTCGCTGCATCTCTCTGACTGTTTCTACGACTGACAATACATATTCTAACATTTCACAGCAGTGCATGTACTGTATATTGCATGTATAGTGTATATATTGAATATACTATTACTGTAGCTAGGTTTGTTCTTGCTTCACTGGCAAGCATTCATGCACTAACATGCATTCACCACTAAAGTGACCAGATCAATATGATCCAAATGCATGCAGCAGGCTGATTTTGCAGGACAGAGCAGCCGTACTAAATACATATGTAAGAATAATGTTTAAAGGTTCTAACTGTGAGCATTTAGGCCTAGTTAGGCTAATTTATTAAAAGCCTGAAATGTAACATGTGGTGGTATTAAATTCTATAGGAGCCATGTAATCCTAGTGTGCAGACTTATTTTACCATGCTCTTGTATTACTACAGACAACTAGAGGTTCTTAACTCATAAGATGTGGCCTTTGTCACATACACAACATATTTTGGAAATGCAGACGAGGGAGTTGTGTGAGACATTCTTTTAAGTTGCGGGCGTGGGACAAACGGTTAAAATGCAGAACTGTCCTGCAGAAATCGGGACATTTGGTCACTCTCGTACCACAGAAGGAGTATAGAAAGATTACATACTGGGCAGCCAGAGAACTGAGATCACATTCACATAAACTAGACTCCCAAAATTAATTAGGTCTGTGTTGTGCCATGGGACTGTGCTGAGTGTCAAGTTATTTCTGCTTTAGTAGACCAGTGCTTATCAACCTTTTTAGCTTGTGACCCCTTAAAATGAGACTGTGCCTGTTCATGTCAGCCCATCACAGGCTGCATGCAGAGGGGTGAACATCGCAACCAAAGGATAACTCCGCTTCTTTAGGATGTCTCACTTGATTGTCAGAGGATGCAGATGATGATGAAAACTTTTCAGTATTTCGAAAGAAACAAGCAAACAAAACAAACAAACAAAAAGTAAAAAGTAGATAATAAATTTGTGTAGTAGAAAAGTACTGTACTAAACAACAACATGGCAAATGACAGAGAAGACAGAAGACGAAACCAAAAAAAGACAAGACGGGAAAAAAAAGAAAAGAAATACCAATGATCTGTTATTACTACTCAGCAAACCAGAATAAATCAACCTGAATTGTCAAACACTGCAGTTAAACAATTAGCATGTAGGTCAATAAAAGAAGAATCTGCTTTTGAAATTGTTTAAAAATAAATAAATAAATAATAAAACACTGTTGACCGTATATCCCTCTGCCCCTCCCTCAGCTCCTTAACAATACATTAATGTAATAGCATGTGATCTTTCTAAATGTCACTCCTGGATAACAGCTTAAGGACCCAAGTGTGTGTGAATATACTTTTTCTTCTGCTAACATTATTTTAACCTTTGATTACGTAGAAAAATCTACGCATGCTTGCCCTTTCCCACCAACACTCGGCTCCACATTCCCACCACTCCACGCTTTCCCAACTGGGAGCTGCCCAGTGCGTCCACAGCCCTGTGCTATGGGCCAGCTGAGGAGGTTAAATACCTTGCTTGAGGGCACTTGGACAGTCGCTGCTGAGGGAAAGGGAAAGCATTACTCATTCACTTTCCCCACCCACAATTTCCCAGCTGATGTGTGAATTCAAACCGGTGACCTTTCTGTCAAAAAGAAGCCTGCTTCTCTAACCTCTAGGCTACTGTTTGATATTTTCAGCCTTCTCACTGCATCAACTTTTATTATTTTCTGCCTCACTGTGTTCTCCCATCAAACAACTATGAACCTGATACACAACACCTGAGGGAGAAAACACACTGACACAACGCTGGCTCCGTTTTAATAACAACACTTAATCAACAGTTATAGGACAAGTGTTTCATTTCAGAAAACTATTAAAAAAATCAATTCAGAGCTCAATATTCATTTTTTTGCAATTACTCAAAAAGCTATTCCAACAATGGGGTAATGTGGAAGTGAAGAAAAGTGAAACAACACACAACACTCACGCCTTACCTTGTTCTTAGGCGGCTGCATGTAGGCTTTGAGTCGTAGTCGGAGGTCGTGCGCCGTCTCCATCAGGTACTGAGAGGAGCGGATCAGGACCTCGTCAACTGGACCGGCCACGGGCCACAACGCCTTCATCAGAGAGGTGGTCTGTCAGGAGGGAGAGGAGGGGAAGGGCAGATGAAAGACTGGGAAAGGCAGCTGTTCAGGAAGTTGGAGATGCACTGCCATGAAGAGCAAGAGAGCGTCGGAATCTGAAACGCCTTGTTCAGATGACGGAAACCGCAACCTTGTCAAAGCAAACGCAGTGCTGTCAATTAATCCCAAACCTCACCACTGCCACTCATCTCACAAATGTTTTTTTGTTTTTTTTGCTATCTGTGCACTATAGCCCCTTCAAAAATTAATTATGTCATGACAAACAAGTTGAGGATGAGCGGAAAGGTAGACAATTTCTTATTTAATCAACAATCTCCATGAAAATACAGTTTGTTCAGGGTTCTAAGGCATCTCTTCTATTGACTTCCATTCAAACAAGTGCACAGGCTTCCCTTATACAACAGCTTTAGTTACAGGTCATATCAGATTCATGACAAAATTAGGCAACAGCAGAGAGGGACACACACACACACACACACACACACACACTCTATCAACTGGGTATACATTTGTGCAGGCTCCTGTGTCTACTGCGTCTTTTTAAGCTCTTTGGCTAGCAGTGCTACACTAATGACCAGAGAAAACAACAGTTGTGGCTTTTTGTTGTTGCTAAGCGACGACTGAACACCTATTTGAAGCATGGCTCTCTTTTATTTTAATAAATGCTAGTGTTAAAACACGCTACTTTGAGATATGTGCAACAGTGTGTCCTTTACTTTCATGATAATGAGAAAAAGAAGTCAGCGCTGTGCAGACAGAGTCCAGGCGGACATGCAAACTGAGTCTCACACAAGGAATGGAAGTGCTGGTAGCAGGAATGTATGTATACACTGACAGACAAGTGGCTAGTGATGCAAGGTTTACAAACCAGTACTGGTACTGATCTGATTTTACTTTAATTGCTTGTATTTGCCAGATTGTGGAGTTGGTATTTTTGTGACATTTTTTCTAGGAATAGCTCATTTACAAAAACCACATCGGTATTGAGCGTTATGAGTGGGAAGATAACAATTATCGGAATGGGTGTCATGTAAATAAACATAAAAAAGCACAGGTATAAGGGCCATTGAACCAGAGCTCCTGTGGGTTTACACTAACCCTGTATCTTTCTTGCCTTGCTGAGCAGAATCCGGTTGTATTCACGAATGTAAATTACCTTTTTTTAGCTTCTTGGCTTTTTTTTTATTGTGCTCCTGTTTTATTTGATAATATAAAGCAGTGATAAACAGGATGATGGGAGAGGATGCACTAAGTCATACATAAAATATAAACTGAGAGTCAGTGCACAGTAGCACCTTACTCACTGAGCCCCAAGAATGACCCCAAAAACCCAACGTGTTTCTTACCTTGCCAAGCAGCCCCCAGGTGTATTCACAGAGGTGAGGGCAGATGGGGGCCAGCAGCAGAGTCTGTCTCTCTATGAACTGGAAGACAAGGTCTCTGTGCATGCCCTCGATGGCCAGCTCACGGTACTTGTCTTTGGCTGCCTGCACGCACGAAAAGTGAGGAGGTTCAGATGATCGCTCATTATCTGGCTCCCGAACTGTTCTACAAACCAGCTTAATCTTCATCGTATTTTTTCCCCTGTCTTCTTGACAATATGTCATCTTTCAGAAAAGATAGATGAAGCCTTCATTAAATCCAAGAGGTCTACCCCAAAGAACGCAGCACATCCTCAAGATGAGATTTGTAACCTGAGTCATGTTTTGTTCTCTTTGAGAATTTATTATCATACTTTGCAGTACCTCATAAATATAATAAAATGCTAGAGGAGGATGGATTGCCCGCTCTCCTTGAAGATAAAAAGACAATTAAGAGAGCCATAAAGAGCCATTACTATAAAGGACATATTATTTACCTGGAACTCAAAGAAGCCAGTCTTCAGAGCTTCCTTGTACATCATCCTGTCATAGTGCTGCTCCGTCTTCAGGATGCCTGCATTCATCTCACTGGACAGGACACACAACCCATTAAATCAGTCAGCAGACTCGCTTTGCCATTCATTTGTCAGCACTCAAAAATTCATGGGCACAAGGTCATGTTTCTCAAAGGAAGCAATCTAAATCCCAAATGGCTGGTCAACTTAAAGTCACCTGGTCTCATTTCATGGCTTTGAGTGCCAACTAACCTGGTTGATGAGTATTGATCACAGCATTAATGTGGAAGAAAATGCTGCCTTTTAGCAGTCTAGTCTAGTTTATACATCCCCCCATCCCCCTTATCTTGTCTCCACATATTTTACCTGATATGGAAGTGTTTCTCACATGTAGTTTAAACACGTAACAGGAGCCATTAATATTTACCATGCTTATTTTCTTTGTCTAAGCTAAAATGCCTCCTCCCTTATTCACCCCTGTTTAACAAAATGCTATAAATCAGAAAACACCCTACAGCTTGCACTGCATTGCTCTGTAATTTTTCCCATGGCCATGCATTAAAAAACCACCCATGTAAGATATTACTCTCTAGCAGCTCTTCATTTTTTCCTCATTAATTAATATCTTATGTCTACATTCAGACATTTAGCTCATGACCTCAAAGGGCACCATGCAAAGCAATAGACTGACACACTTTAATTAATTTACCCAGTCCCATTTCATGGCCCGGTGTGTAAACTAATGTAGCTGACGAGGACATGGTTTTGATAATTTATTTGTACCCGGCAAAGACACACACAGCCCAGAGTAAATATCTGTTTATCTAGCAATCTATCTAACCTCCACTCCATTCATCTCCATCTATCCATCTATGTGGCAAAGATCCTATTGATGAGGTGCTGATGAATGAAGATGCTCTATGGCTCATCTCGCATCAATCTGGGATGGGATGGATGCCGTCCAAACCAGAGTTTAGCTGTGTTTCAGCTGCTTTGATTATCTTAAAACATTTATTCATCAAGCTGTTGTTGCACCTTCATGTGGGTTCTCTTTCCAATTTTTGCTTTAATCTAAGTTGTAGTGCCCTGTTTTTACTTGTTCTATTTCATTTTATGATCAATTTGTTTCATTTATTTGAACGATGTGAGCTGTTTTAAAAAGTGGAAGATAAATAAAGATTATCATTATTCTTTTTAATGCTGACATGCATGCTGGCCACCGCTGATTGGAAGAATATTACACTGAAAGATTTGAGCCTTATCAAGAACTCCCCCCTCTTGTACAGTATCCCTGTGTTGTCTGCCCAGGCTGGTTTGTTACTGATGTGCATCATCACAGATCTGTGGACCTAGACTGTCAGCTGAAGGGGATCCTTCTACAAGTCCTTCTACAAAGATCTGGGGTGCCGCAGGGGTGCTCAAAGGTGTTCAGTATGAGTCAGGTCAGTCCCACGAGTCACTGGGGACACTGGGTCGTCTGCTCAACCGTCAGGACAATGGAGGAGGTTTTCCATAGTGGGGGCACCCTCTTCATGTAGATGTACACAAAAACCTCTGGTAACTGACTGGTGAGGGTTTTAGGCATTCTGAGACTGATCC
>OMKZ01043640.1:0-15539 GCA_900302535.1 Neoniphon sammara
GCCGCCCCGAGAAACCACAGAGATGCACTGCAGATAGAGGAGGAGAATCCAGAGAGGAGCAACACTCGGGGGATGCTTCACCTTTTAAATCCAGGTAATAATCTGGAACACTTCCATGTAAAAGAAATGTCTTACTGTCCGATTTAAAAGACATCAGGAGGCTGGAGGTGAAAACAGCAGGCTTGTGGCTGCGAGGGTTGCTAGTTGAAATCCCCGGGCTGTCTGGGGGAATGCGGGTGTGGAAAGTGAATGAACTGTGTGAATGTGAAGCAGAGTGTTGCAGCAGCTGCTCAGAAGTTCAAACTTGGCCTTGTTACACCGTCGGTGTTTGCTAAGTCGAGTATTTACACACGGCTTCATTAAAGCGGGTCGCAGAGCTTAGCTGCTGCTGAACGTTTACACCTGCTGACTGACAGATGGACGGGTTTACTAAAGAATGAGTAAACGCACCGACAGCAAGCTTAGAGCAGCTAGAAGACGTAACGACGTGTTTGCTGCTGACTAATTCCTTCTCAATCTAAAGAGTATTTGCATTCTCTTACACAGCTTGAACCACACAGAGGCAGCCTCTGGAGTTGTGCTCCCGCTCGTGATGCTGCAGTAACTTCCATGTTTACACTGTGGGTTGCTTTTGATTGGACGCAGATGTTTCTTAGTAAGTGATTTACACATTACGAAGGTTTTGTGAGCTCAAATTTGAGCGGTGCATCCTGGTTTAGAAACCTCCAGATTGAACCTTCTAGTTACTAAAACTAATTAAGGACGCTGCGTACAAATAGCTGTTGCATCTCAGTCCAGTTCCTGAATCTTCACTGTCTGCTCTAAAGTCTCGGTGTCTGGTAAGTTGTAGGTTGCATGTGTGTGTGTGTGTACATCAGATAAACTTCCTGAGCTGTGTATTTGGACATCCAACTTGCATGTTCACGTTTTTTAGAAACAAATAAAAATAGAGGTGAAGATGCCTTTAATTCATCTGATGAAGGCAGCAGCTTCATGCTGGTCACATCCAGCATCAAAGTTCAGTCACATCAAAGTGTAATTTCATTTCTGCAGTGAACAGGTGAAGCGATGCTGCTGTCAAATCTGTTGGCTAAATCATAATTCAGCTAACGTCACAGCAATGACGACTTATGATCAAAGATGGAGCCAAAATAAAATTTTAAAAGGATCTAAAGGATTAAAACTTAGCTAGCTAACTAGCCAACAGGCTAATCATCTTACTGTTAACATGCTAATGCTAGCTGCTATTAGCTATGTTAGCTAGTGTGCTAATCAACTGTGTTAACAAGACAGTGATGAGCTGAGCAGATAATAATAATAATAATAATAATAATAATAATAATAATCTTTATTTGTAGAGCACTTTTCAAATCCTACGTTACAAAGTGCTTCACAAACACAGCAAACTAAAACAGACAAGTCATACAGATACTATGGTTAGCTAGCTAACAAGCTGACATTATCTAAACACAAAATCAATCAGATGAATCAGAAATGAAATGAACCAGGTCTGTTCACTGAGCTGAAGACCTCCAATATGGCCGACAGATGGGCGGGGGGTGGGGGGTTTACCTTCCTGTGATCTGAGGTATCTGTGTTTATCTGTACAGCTCAGTGGTAAAAGAGTTAGCAGTTGGCATGTGAAACATCTGCTTCCTTGTTGTGGACAGCAGATGTGAGCTGGTCAAACGACATTAAAAACAAGTGGAGAGAGAGAGATAGAGAGAGAGAGAGAGAGAGAGAGAGAGAGAGAGAGAGAGATGCTCTTTCATAACAAACAGCCGTCATACCCAGAAAACAAAGCTTTTTGGACAAAAATAAATAAAGGAAGGTATGTCTTATGTTGGAATCTACGCTTGCTAGAAATTATTTTGTATTGTGATACTAATCGCATTATAAAAAATAAGTTCAGTTATTTACCCATACAATATAAAAAAATACAGTGAAAGACATCTTGATTGCTGCAGTTTTTCCTTTTTTGAGCTGCTAATGCCACCGCTGCTATTGATGATCAAGGTGATGATAAAGATATAAATATACATTATTCTACATCTTCTTTAGGATAAATCATCACAGACTTCTATCAACACCTCAGAAAATATCTCTCTGTCAAGCAGGGCTAGGCTAAATTCAATTCAAAGTATTTGAAATGTATGTTGGAACAGGATTTCATTTGCTCAAAACAGAGCATTCTTAAATTAAACAACCCGAATATGAATTCAATACAGAATTGATGGAAAGCCTCCTTAGGCTTCAGCCTCATCTGTGAACCATGCCAGAACTTCCTGCTTGTTCTCAGCAATCCATTTAATGTTGGCGATGGTTCTCTCAATGGACTGCTCCAGCGCCAGCGTCCCAGAGCCGAAACCAACCTCAGCATTATCCGCCTTGAATTGCTTCAGCTGTCAACACAAACAAAGTAGAATTTGAGTTTCTGGTAATTTAGGAGCATGTTCACACCAGGCACGTTTGGAGCGGTTTATTTGAACTCCGGAGCATTTTCTCCATTCATTGGCTGGGTGAGAGCAATGACTTTCGAACTTGGGTGGTATCAAATAGCCGCGTCTACATGCCTGAAAATTCTGTGTCTCTGTCCTCTTTCAGTGCGCTTTGTTAGGCATGAGAGTGCAATCTCAACCAACTAGATGAAATAACATGAACACAAAGGGGTTTATGGGAATGAGGGGAAGGATGTTATCCAGCAGTTCCTCATGCTTAGAAAGCCCGGTTTAACAAAATGAAGAGAAGAAAACTGCAGTCTGGACTGATGCTCATATTTAGCTATTTCTTCATGTGTGCTTAAAGGAATTCTCCAATGTTTTGGGCAAAATACCCTTTTCTGACTTACCCAGACTGAGACAAGATGTCTGATACCATTTTCACCACTTTATGTCCAATGGTTCACTTCCTATGGCTAGAATTCCATGTTAGCTTAGCATAAAGGCTTGAAGTCTACAGAAGTCATTAGCCTAGCTCCATCAAAGTGAAAAATAAACCTTACAGCCCCTCCAAAGCTGTCTTATTTACACAATGTGTCACGTGTACTTGAAGTAGATGTAGTAAGTAACTTTTAGGAGAAGTAACCTTTAGGAGAAGTTAGATGGTAGGAACTATAGCTGAACACGCATATCCTTCTGTTTGTGATCAGCGGTTATAGTTCCTACCATCTAACTTCTCCTAAAATGACTCTAATTTTGAAAAAAAAATCCAAGACGCGTATTTCAAATACACAATACATTGTGTATTTGTGTGTGAAAATGGTAATGAACATCTTGTCACAGTCTGGGTAAGTCAGAAAAAGAGTATTTTGCCCAAAATATTGGACTATTCCTTTAACTGTTATGAACAGCCGAGAAAGTCAGTTCTGGAAAATAGTGCATTGTGCTTAGCTTCAGGGACTGGAATCAGATTTGTTGTGACTTGCCAACCTTTAAGAATTGTAGCTTGTATCTGTAGCTTGATGGCCAGGCATTTTTGATTTTATCCAATGGGTTGTGCAAGAGCTTCTATGTAATCTTTAAATTGTAGTTAAAACATGAAAATCTCTGAAATTGGAGATACAAGGTTTTCATATGACAATAGCAATTTATTTTATTGTGGGTAAGAATAAACAGTATTTATTACTGAATCAAAAAGCTTTAAAACCGCTAACCTGTTGTAGCTCAAATTCAGTAGAAAACCTCTCAGTGACTCCATTGATGAGGTTGGAGAAAGAGAAAGATCCACCGCCGTACCTTTGACAGATAAGATCAAGACATTAGGCAAACTGGGGCATTTCTACACAAATTCAACTGATATTCAATGTTGACAATCCTATGTTTTGCAAAATACCACTATCCGCTCTAGTCACATAAAAAAAAAAAAAATACAAGCAATGTTCAATTTCTTTTGGATGTTCAACACTGCTGTATTTTATCTCAGTTTGGACTTAAAGCCATAATAAACAACATAATTTAGCTTCCTCACAGAAAAACAAGAAAAAAAAAACGAGTCTTTATTGCATCTGAATTTTTTTCATGCCAAAAAAAGCAGCAGTTGTAGTGGTTTACAACACCTTAGAATAACCAAAAAAGTAATAAACTAATAAAAGCACCATTCACTAACTTACATAAACTGCCACCCAGTTTCTGCAAGACGCAGTTAAAGGTACACTAGGCAAAATTGCCAAGGATCAGTTGAAGTGAGGACCCTTTAGACTCAACTGACCAAAACCGTCTAACATGCACAGAACTTGATGGTTGAGTGACTATGGTTGTCATCGTAAGCGTGACTCCCTTCCGCTTTTTCCATGTTTAATGCCAGTTGAGTCTAAACTGTCCTCACTTCAATCGACCCTTTGCAATTTTGCATAGTGCAACTTTAATAACTGGCTTAATTGCATGTAGTGAAGCTGTACACTAATGTTAAATTGCACTAAGAGGAAGCATGGTTGCTTTATGAGGAGATGGGAGCAAAGGTTGGCTGAGGCAGGCTTTGAAGTACAATGAACGTGCTTGTTTCAGATATGCTGTCACTGCTGATGAACTGCACTGTAAAGCAGTCTGTTATCTGTTATTTTGTGATTATGTTACAACACATCTTTTATTATGTGACTGCAATCAAGTCAAGCCTGTGAAAATAACTGAGATTATACAATCCTATCTAATCTATCCTCTGTCTTCTATCTGCTGTCTTCAGATAGTTCCTGACAAAATATTCATGTCCCGCATAGGACAGGAGGTTAAGTGCCTCCATGTTGTGTCTTAACTCTAGATTATCAGCATGTGTCTGTATGTGTCAGAAGCTTCACTCATTTTTTATCGGTAGGCAGTGGTTTTGGTAAAAGATGAATATTGTGTTGTACTCACTGAGTGAAGATGTATGTCCAGCGCGCTCTCACAAAGTCCCAAGCCAGAGACTGACCAACCACATTTTTGGCAATGTAGACAATGGTGGAGGTGGCATCCTGCTTACGGACCTTGCTTGGATCTAGAGTGTAATCCAGATACCTGAATGGGGCAAAAGCAGAACAACGGACATGTTATGTGTGTTTGTATAATTATTAGTTGGCCTAAATTAGTTTTATGACACACTGTTGATAAAAGGTGGATATGAGCAGACCTGTTGAGCAGCCAGGGTTGCTTTGTGCAGGCCAAGGCGTATCGAAGTTTGTCTGCCTCAATAGCAATGGAAGCATTCTTAAACTGCTTCCAAGCAAAGTCCCACTCTTCAGCGCCCCCTGTTGCAATGGCGTTGCAGTACACAGTGGAACGCAAGTTGGCATGGATCCTTAAGGAAGATGGCATCTTTTAGATTCAGTGCACTACAGACACGGTTTAGTAGTCTATAATTGCTTAGTAGTCAGTAAGTTTAATAGTCTAGTATTCAAATAGAATCCGATAGTTGAATGCCAGGCGAGATAAATGATTTCAAGCAGTAATTATTAGGGAATGCATCCCAGCTACTTCTCATATATTAAACTTTCCAAAGGTCACACAGTAAACACACAGAACTGCAATGAGTCAGTGAGTCGGGCTGTCAATGAGAACCATATAGACTCAACCATCAAATTACGTCTTATTCCACTTTTATTTATTTATTTATTTGGTGAGTTGAGTTAGGACATTTCTCACTTAAATCGACCATTGGCAATTTAGATTAATGCAGCTGCCTTCTGATTAGCCTCCCCCTAAAATGATTTTAACTAATACCATCCATGCCATCAACAATTAATAATTCATGCTTCCATGGAAGTGCAGTTCGCTTCAACTGCCTGAAACTGGCCAACTATAACGTAGGTATTAAAGTAGATAGGTAGGCCTTTCATCTCGATGATACTACCACTCCTGAGCAGACTGATCGGTAACTAAGTAACTGCTAATGAGGCAAACAGGGGAATGTACTCACGGGTTGTTGTCAGGATTGGACCTCCATTGATTGAACCAGCTCTTTGTCAGATTTTGGCATTCCTCAATGCCTGTACTGCAAGCCAACTTGATAGCGTTCACTTGGTTATACCTGGGTGGAGGAGGAAGGAGGGTTGAGAGGATGAAAAGATGATATGGAAGAGTATGATTAGGAAAGGAAGAAGTAAGAACTGGATTATCAATAGGACAAGAGGAAAGCAGAGGAAAGGAAGGACAAAAGGGAGCCTGCAGGGATACAGCCAAAAAAAAGGAAGAACAGAGGAAGCAGGTGGAGTTATGTTTTCTGTACTCACTGCTCCATGTGTCCTGTAGGTATTTTTTTCCAGTTGTCAGTGATGCCCTTGTAGTAGTTAAAAAGAGGGGTCACTTGTTTTCTTAGATAATCCTGAGGAAGAGAAAGAGGGGGTTGAGTAAACATGATGTAAAGTTAGAATAATTACTCAATTTGGTTTCTTTTCATTTTTTCCCCCTATGGTGTTCTTTGCTGAGGTCAGACCGACCTGCATGGGACCATAAACTTCGCTGCGGTCAAACATCAGGGAGAAATAGTCCAGGTTGTCCAAGGCAGAGTGCCAGGGCATGTACTCTGTGTCCTTGCTCAGGTACTTGGTTGTGTTGAGGGCGAGCACTGTCTTAATAATTTTTGCTCTGTTGAAAAAAACAGATTGTGAAAATGAATGGATTTTTGCATATGGTTTGGTTCCTCTTATCTACTGTGTCCTTAATGGAGCCACGTGTATAATTTTGAAACAGACTGTATATCATTGTCAAATTAAGTGTGGTAATTTGGAATACTACTGTAAAAAAATAAAATCATGGTGGAGATCTCACAACAGTGGTATTGTTATTGTGCTAGTGTTTCTTAAAATTACATTTCCCATAAACCCTGTTTATGGGAAAGGTAAATGGAAAATTACATTTCCCATCTCCTGTCCCACTCCCAGGCATCTTTGTATTTACTAAAGGTAATAAACAAGTGGAAGAGATTTTTCCATCAAGCTTTCGTTCCCTTTTTATGCAGTGCCGACAAGTTTTACCTTGCCAGGTTGAAGGCATCATCCACTAACTGAGCTCTGTTGATCACTGGAATAATCTAAAAAAAAATAAAAAATAAAAAAATAAATAAATTGCAATAATATCCCTATTACTACTACTGAACAACTATCAAGAAGTCAGCACATAATCAAAACAAGAACGCAGCTGACAATGTTGACGGAAAAGTTGTTCCTAATAATGATATGTTACACAGCTTGCATCTTACCGTATGGGTGTTCAGCAGGACATTAAGGAGTCTATTCCAGTTGTCCTGGTCATAGTTAACTCTGTAGTAACCCACCACGTTAAGGTTAGCCAGCACCCAGTCACTCCCTGATATCTTCATATCCGCAATGGTTTCTGAAGATCCATCAAAGGGAAACCTGAGTTAGTCATCATTCTAACACACAAGAACATGTAGTTTTAATTAACTTTTAAGCTGCAGAAGATTGAAATCTTATGTGATACTGCACTGCATTAAAAGCACTGGTCCTACACAGCATCTAACCCCAACAACTTTATCTTCACCCATGACCTTGTCAGAAACATTGAGGTACAAACTGACTCAAATCTTATGAACACTAAACCATGTTGGCATTTCTATATCCTACCTGACTTGGTCTGCAGCCATACTTGCTGCTGTGCGGTTCCAGTCTTCATCCACCTGATTGGGACAATCCACTCATATCTGTGGGAAAATAGTTCTATTATAGTGCTGTACATGTTGTATGTCTGTCTTTAATCTATATATGTGTTTGTCTTTTCCACTGACTGGAAAGTGATGGATATATAACTTATAACTTGATATATTCTTACAATATAGGAAGATAGGAATGAGCAGCTATGTAAAGAGGGAAGATAAGGCCAGTTGTAGTGACTACATCTTCATTCAGTTCATATTGTGTATATATTTAATTTTTTTTCTATATCTGTACATATTTTAAGTTATTTGTGTGTTTGTCTCAGTATGTTTGCTGTAATTTTGCACACTAACATATTGTATTTTTTTCCTACTTACACACACATTTTGTAGTAGTAGTGCTAGTAGTAGTAGTAACAGCAGTAAGATTAAAATCAAAACAAAAAAAAATGACAGCTGAAAGTATAGGCAGAACACACTTGTAGGGAGATGGCACAGTAACATTGGACTCTGGGTCCAGAAGAAAGTGCTTCTGATGTACGGTTCCAGTGGTGGTATCTATGGTAACCACAGGAAAGCCCATCTGCAGGACCCAGCGGTTCATGATTTCATGGACTGTCTGTGGAAGCTTGGTGCCAGTAGCGGTAACAGCCTGTGGATGAAAAGAGGGAGAAAATGGTGTAACAGGCTGGTAGGTAGAGGCTGCCACCTTAGCATGCACTGGAAATCCTTAAGATAGCTGTGAAAACTAAATATTTAAGAACTACTGCTACTAAAGAGGAAAACTTACTGCTTGGAGGTGATCCCAAAGGTCTACATAAACAGTGTTCCCAAATTTAAATTTGTTCAGGTAGGTCTGCAGGACAGAGATAGATTCATTTTAAGTTATTACACTCTGAAGGGGCTTCTGCTTTATATAAGGGTCAACTAGGTCTTGTATTAAAGGTCCACTATGTACATTTGCATTGAAGTGAGAACCCTTTTGACTCAACTGACATAAAACATGCAATGAGCGCATTTGATGTTTGAGTCTACTTAGCTGTCATCATAGGATCCATGATGAGGACCTTGTAGAAACAACTGGCCAGAAAACAATAAATGAATAAATAAATAAAAAAATAAAAATTGAAGATTGAGTCTATATGCTTCTCATCTGATAAATTACTCAGCTACTAAATGCCTCACTTATAAATTACGTGCTTATTCCATGTTTTTTGTCAGTTTAGTTTACACAGTTCTTACTTTAATCAATCCTCAATCCTGTATAGTACACCTTGAAACTTTCATCTTAGTCAATACAAAATCTAAACAAAAACTGCAATTTATGTACTAATGATAAAACATTCAACTGGACGTTCTCATGCCAAATTGCCAGAATGACCTTCTCATGCCACTTTGAAAGAAATGCACCTCTGGGATTGAATGGTTGCTATACACCACATACCTGTATTTACAGAGGGCCAACAGAGGGCAACAAAGGTCATAGATAGCATAATGCCCCTTTGATCAGATTCTTATTGTGAATTTGCCCTCTTTAAACAACAAACCATACCCACAATTGCCAAATGCACTCAGCCATATACTCTGTGTCTATGGCTGAGTGCATGTGACAATTCTGAGCCCTTAGACTAAAATGGGATAGATGATTTTCCCCGATTAACCAATGTCCTTTCAATGGCATGGAAATTTAAACTCATGTCAGTGAGGCTGCTTGGCTTACTCTTGTCCAACTTAAGTGTTCACATGAGGCTGTGTTTTAGATGAGGAGTGTAGCTCAATCAGGTTTCATACAAATTACCAGGCTGCATGTGAACATAGCCAGGGAAGGGTTTGGAACTCTTTCCGTCTCCAGTGATTTAGTTTTTCATTCTTGGAATATCATTTTGTTTAAAGCAACATCAGGCAAAACTTAAATGGCTTTAATTAAATTAATTGACAAACAACATTAGCTTATTGCAACACTACTGGGAAGCATTAGAATCTATTGGTGTGTCAGTGATATCAGTGCACCACTCTTTCTAGATAGACAGCCTTTTATAGAGTAGGCCTGAGGATGTGTTGCATGGCTACAGGTGGAAATGTTATCTCAGATACTGTGAGCCTGCTATGTCACTGCTGAATACTGAATGACAACCCTGTCATGGGGAAAAATAAAAATAAAATAAATAAATAAATAAAAAATCAAAGTTTGTACTTGGGTTCAAAAGGATGATTTGACAGAATTAGAAATATATCTTTACACTGAGTCCCCTTGTGAAGACTTCTTCAGTGAGGAAATCAGACAGCATCCTCAGGACAGACGCTCCCTGAAGAAAAAGAGAAGGGGAGGTTTTTAGAATTTTTCAAGTTGAGATCAAGGATCTCTGATTTGTGGGTTATTGTGAATCTACAAACTGATGATGCAGTGATGAAAAATACAAAATTATATCCTCATGAAACAGTGACCTTAAGATTAGAGATGGATAAAGGCAAAAGTATCAAACTGCCTTTTAGGTCTGAACATGCGGTATGGAGGGCTACCTTGCTGTATGAGATGGCATCAAACAGTTCACTGATCTGTTCTGGTCGCTGAATGTCTTCTTCTTTTGAGGACAGTGGGTGAGAGGATGCCAGGGCATCGACTGCAAACACCCGGTGGACGTCATTGAGCACAATGAGGTCTTTCTGGTGTGAGGGAAGTAAGGTAACACACATGAGCCCGATGCTATTCAAAGCCCTTGTCAAGTCTAAGGTTGGATTGTGTGAAGATTGAAATGGGGACCCAAGACCATACTTCGGAAATGTGCATTCGGTGCCTACAAAGGACTGAAAATGACAAGAAAAATCTTCACCCATCATTCCTCAAAAACCTTTGTGAGGGAAATCCTTACCACGTTCCATGTAGGTTCGGCATGATGTGCTCCCAGGTATTCAACATAGGAGGCAAATCCCTCGTTCAGCCACAAGTCGTTCCACCACTTCAGAGTCACCAGGTTACCAAACCACTAAAAGGACAGCACACACCAGGGCTGTAGCAATAGTTGATGAGGTGGGTATGCTATTAAATAGATGGGTAGATCTCTAAGGAGGAAATGGGTATATTCTCTGATGTATTTCAATAGCTTTTTGGCTGATTGTTAGGTGTACTGTAAATTGCCAGAAAAAGAGGTGGGTATACCTCCACTACACCACTGGTGCATATTGCATACAAAAAAATTATACAAGTGAAGATAAAATGGTCAGGTTCAAGCATTCATTTAGGTTGTTTATTATGTCTAAATACCAAGAGAAGGTAAGATTAACGAGGCATGAGCTTAAACCGCTCCTTATTGTTTATCCAAAGCCATTTTTTTTAAATCAAAAGAAACTGTTTTTTTATGTTTCAAATTATTTTTCTACTCAATGAATTAATGAATGAATGAATTAATGAACGTATTCTCTAGGAATGCCAAATAAATGCACATGCTAGCCATGACATCAAGGTAAGGCAAGGACAGTGACGTGATACTATCACTAATTTTGAAAACCAACCATGTGAGCCAGTTCATGAGAAATGATGGAAGCGATCCTCTCCTTATTGGAGTTGGAGGAGAACTCGTTGTCGTAGAGCAGAGCTGTTTCTCTGTATGTTATAAGACCCCAGTTCTCCATGGCTCCAGCATTAAAATCTGGTAGAGCTATCTGATCTGCATAAGAAAGCACATTAGTTTTATTAGTAAACTGAACCAATTCATGTTCATTAACTGTGATAAAGTTGGTTAGCTAACGCTAACGAATTGCCCATTAGGTGATAAAAAGCTAACAATTTTGTGTTTTATTGCCTAGATTTGGATTGGCTGCTCTATACGGCTATTGCTATTTGAAGTGATAATAAGGGCGTAAATTTGGGTCGGACATCGGGGGGGTTGAGATCGCCACCCAATTTAAAATTGTTGGTAGTGATGTGCAGATCGCCTTCCGACGTCATCCGAATCTGCGTGTTAGCATAAACCATCCACCTGCCACCCACCCGATGAATTATTTTCTCTGATTTAGAGACCCGCACCCGCATGGAACTGCATTTCACTCCACTTGTGGGCTATACTGCTTTTAAAATTATTTCCATCAGCAACATTAAAGCAGCAAAACTAAAAACTGTAGTTATAAAATTGACAGGACAGAGGAAACTCTCCAGTGGAATTTAAACTTTTAGCTTCTGAAATAATTTTAGGAGGATGGCTACTTTACCTAAAACAGTTTCGTATGAACCTGGACTGTGTGTGTGACATTTTTTGGATGTGTACAAATAATCATTGAAGATACACCGCTGAAAATCACATAGCATTTTGTGAATGTTTTGTGGTGTAGTTAATTTATGACATATTTCTGCTCAAACTATTTATGGATCTGTCAGGTTTCCAATATGTGTCCCCCCCAGTGTTAAACTCATTCCTATGCCCTTGACTGTACCTGCTTTTGAATCACACTCATTCAAATCCATATCAATCATGCAATCTGTGATGAGCTTACCAGACTTGGACAGAGGGTAACTGGCACCGTAATACTTCTCAAAAAACTTGAGGATTGGCCCGGTGACGTTTAGGGCATATTCTCCTTGCCCCTCTGCGATAGCATTCTTCCGAGCAAAGATACGGATCTAGAACCACATCACACATGTACCAAGAAAAACACACAGAAGCATGTCCATGTAAATGCCATTATCAGAAACCTTGGAAATCTTGTCTGTTTCTGAACTTGAATGGAGATTGACAATCTAAATTTGATGTGAGAAAAGCTGTTTTTAAAGATCACAAATATGGTGGGGTGTTAGGATGTCAAGTCAGTCAACTGGTGGATGAATGATGTTTGTAAAACTTAAGCACATTGTAAAACTTAAGCACATTTTTCCCACAACAGATTAAAAATTTCCCGACTTCTGACTTCATTGTGGAGGTCCATAGGCCTCAGAAATCATGTTGTCACCTGTCTCTGAGTTCTTAGCATTTTGAAGTGAAGGGGGTTTTCGTAATTCCTTCAAAATAATTTATGACATTTGGATGTTTGTTTCTATATGAAAAAAATCACACTTTTATAACCTGAACAGATCGGTGTAGTTTAAGGTAGGTTGGTTATAGTTCCTACCATCTAATTTCTCCAAAAACAACTGTGTGACATGATACATTGGGTAAATAAGACAGTTTCAGAGTTATGGTAAGTTTTTTTTTTTTTTTCACTTTTATGCATGCTAATGACCCTTGTAGACTTCAAGTCTTTATGTTAAGCTAACACGAAATGTTAACTAACCCTAACTGAACCAGTGGATGTAGAGAGGTGAAAATGGTATCAAGCATCTTGTCTCAGTGTGGTTAAGTTCGGAAAAGGGTATTTTGCCCAAAATGCTGGAGTATTCCTTATAAGTCCTACACAAGCTGGTAAGGATTTCAAATGCAACATATGGACAGATAAATTTCCTGGAAACCTTAAAAACTGCACCCATAAAGTGTGGACAAAAGCTCTTTAGGGTAGACTATTACCAATACTCCTTCAACTGTGTTGCTAATGTAGCCAAAGTCGCTGACGATAAATGCCAACAGGTACGTGGACATTTTCTGGGTTGGCTCAAAAACTGTGACCTGCACACTCTTGCCATCCATGGTGTCATTTCTTGTTTCTGAGGAACAGTAAAAAAAAATGTCATGTTAGTGTTGAATCTTGATTTGATTTTTCAGAAAATTAGCATATTGAAATAGCCATAGCAATAGCACAGAGGACGGTGGATGGATATAGTCTAATAAAAACACTAGTAGTACACTATATTTATTGGTTATTCCCCAGCGTTGGCAAGGTTCCGTTCAAAAATGTTGATTTTATTGATTTTTATCTGCTTTACATTATGATCAGTATTACATTTGATATTGTTATTTTTATCTTCCTATTACATCAGTTTTTCCCCAGTAGTTCTCCTATTCACTACAATCTGTCATCTTTAGTGTCTCCCAATAAAAATGGCAACCATTTCACTGGCCTTAAAGGAATACTCCAACGTTTAGGGTGAAATACACCTTTTCCGACTTACCCACACTGAGACAAAATGTTCAGTATCATTTTCACCTCTGTACGTCCACTGGTTCTGTTCCTATGGTTAGCATTTTGTGTTAGCTTAGCATAAAGACTTGAAGTCTACAGGAGTCATTAGCCTAGCTCCGTCAAAGCAAAAAAAGTCATGTGGATTACATGGTAATAAAATAAATGTCTTGGAATGAGAGACATTTATAGTTCATACCATCTAACTTCTCCTAAAATGGCTCTTTTTTTGTTTTATTATTCCAAGATGTTTATTTCAAATGCACATGATACATTGTGTAAATAAGACAGCTTTGGAGTTGCTGTAAGGTTTATTTTATCACTCTGATGGAGCTAGGATGACTCCTGTAGACTTCAAGTCTTTATGCTAAGCTAACACTAAATGCTAACCATGGGAACTGTCCAGTGGATGAAAGTCAGAAAAAGGGTATTTTGCCAAAAACATTGGAGTAGTCCTGTGAAAACAGTGAAGAACAGGAAATCATTGTGGTACTGACCTATCTCCATGCCGTTGGATAAGGCTATGGTTCCATGTTCGTGGATCAGAGTGATATAGAAAATGGCTTTCATAGCTGGCTCATCAAAACAGGGGAAAGCCTTTCTGGCATCTGTTGGTTGCATCTGAGTAGTGGCAACAACCCTGAGGGGAAATAGACGGTCAATATTTGGTTCCTTTGATATTTAAAAAGGTGATCTAATTCATTTCAGTTTTCAAATGTTATTTCTATAGCCAGTAATAGTTAGGATTGTAATAGTTATTGTCTCCCACAACTAGAAACAATGTCTCAGCTCTCGATGGGGACTCTGCACTATCCCACACTAACAGTTTGGTATAGAACATTTTGGACATATTATTAACATGAAAGAAAAGAAAAGAAAAGAAGTTTTTTCTCTTTCTCGATCTTTAAAGCCCCATAACTCATCTGAACTGATTAACCAAAATTCAAAGAAATGTGTTTTATTGTGCAATAGTTTCTGAATTTGCGTTCTGATTCATAATTATTATTAACAGTAAGGAGAAGTTTATAGAAATATGGAACCAAAATACAGTTCTGTGCAGAAATAGTCATTAAAAGTTACACTCTGTTTTCACAGATCTAACTTATGCTGTCTTGAAGGCTATACACAGATATTGCTATGTTTTTAGATGAATAACTTCTTCTAGAGACTTTGCTTTTGTTCGATATGTTCTGAATTCATAAAGCAACACTAAGCATGCCCTACATCTGCATTAATTCATCTGACATCAAATGAACATACCTTTCAATTCCATTGTCCTCGTATTCACTCCTATAGAAGCCTCCCAGGTCATCAGCCAGTTCTCCAGTAAATTTAGTGTAGAGATGGTACCTCTGACCCTTCACCAGTTTACCATTCAGTTGTATGACCAGGTACTGAGTCTCAAACTTGGGCCAGGAGTCCTTGATGGAGGGGGCTTTGACCCCACCACCAGCTGTGGTGAGTCTCGCAAAGCGTTCATTCTCAAGGACAGTGTAGTTTAGCTTGTTAGAGTGAATCAGGATCAGGTCAGTCTCCTCAACACACTCAAACTCCACGGTGGACTCACCTGAAACAACATGGAAGTAGATTTTATTATGAATAAATAAGGAAGACATGGTGAAGTTAAAGAAGAAGAAGAAGTTGTTGCCAACTGTAGACCGGATTGTGAGCCTTTTTCTACAAAGGTCCCCACTTTGGAGTAGATAAATGAGTTAAGTCCCCTTAATGGAGTTCATAAAAAACTCCTTTTCGCTTAAGAAAAAGTTGAGAGTTAAAGGTTGAAAAAGGTGCAAAGCCAGTATCCTATGATCCAAAATGTCAGTTTTTTATGAAATTGTGGCACAAAACAGGTTCAGCTTTTCAGACAGGTTTGTCTTAATTAAGTATTTTGTTTAAAAAAAAAAAAAAAAAAAAAA
>OMKZ01043648.1:0-10365 GCA_900302535.1 Neoniphon sammara
TTTTTTTTTTTTGTTAAGTTACTAGCTTAGTGTTAATTTAAATATTGAAATGATGTGGGAAGGGGGGACACAGTTGGGTGAAGCATGTTATGAATGACCTTATAGGCCACCATATTTATATGCATAGTCTCCAGTGGTGCAGCCATTGCCTTTTTCTCACAGGGCTGTTTATCTGTTTGTTTATGAGAGTTAAGCTAATGTAGCCTGCAGCCTGCAGCCTGGTCATTTTCTTAATAAGTCTGAAAACGCTTTAGGTTAATGATGCAATTTATTTAATATTTGTATTGTAGGTATATAAGCTTTCTCAATCAGCCCATGGCGATTGGGTTTGCAAAGCCTGTACGTTAATGTTACCACTGACTGACAGAAGAAAGGGAGTTAATGTTACTTTGGTAAGGAGCCCCCCTGGAGTGATGTGGTAGATGAAAAAAAAAAATCCATGTGCATATCTGTAAACACAGTTCACAAGTCTGTATGTACAGATTCATAAACCATTCCCTATAATAACACTCCCTTGGATTCGCAATCCATGCAATCAAACGACCTTTTTCTGCAAAGAGAATGCACAGCCATATAGTGATATAGCATCAGCCAGGTAAATCTAATTTATCTAAGATATTAATGCTAATATTAACGCCATTGTTATATATTTTTATTATGCTCTGTACCACATTTATATTGTGCTTTTCATTCTTCAGCTTCAATCCAGGGTCCAGATTTGTAATTCGAGTTTACTGTTTATGAATCTGTTTGTCCAGATTTGCACATGGTTTTATTTTTTCTACCAGATGACCCCATCTGACCCCAGGGGGCTTCTGTACTTTGTTATTCAGCAGCCATTAGAAATAGTTGCTGTGGCTGCTTTAGTTATATATGATCTGTAGCTGTTTAATTTGTTTTCTTTTTCTGATATTTTAAATAGAAAAAATCCACAAATCAAGTCAAAGTTATTCTGTGTATTGGGTAAAATATATGCTGGAGCAACACCTCAATCCTATCCATCCAGTTGTTTGGAATGTGCTCTGCTAGGGCCCGTTTTGTTTTTACAGGCCAATTAATTTAGAGCAGAAATCCGGATATTCATCCCTAAAACTCAGCAATCACCTAAATAAAATTATATATAAAAATAAAAGGTATTCGAGACAGCCCTAATTGCCTGTTTTCTCCTGTTTTCCCTTTATTTTCATGCATGACTACACTTGGTTAAAAACTTTCAGACAGTAAAAATGTTTTGGTAAATGTTGTGGAAAAACCACAAGACCCAAGCGGCTGCTGTTTATTCTCACCATGTGTGCTTTGGTGACACCAACGAGGCAGTAAAGCAGCCACATTCACAGTTAAAAAATGTCCTTGGCTGCAGTTTTTACCTATCGTACCACCTGACCCATAATCCTGGTAGAAAAAGCCCTCTCATGTATTATTGCTGTAATAACAACCACTGTTACACAGCTGCAGCCTCATATATCAGTTCACTGTTAGACCTTGTAGTTCTCCTGTACCAGTTACTGCAGCGTTTTACGGCACTTTCTCCCATTTATTGTACACATCTCCCTCTCCATTTCTGCACACACCCCCCCAACCTCCTCTTCTCTCAGATGCATCGCTGAAAGCACATTTTCCCATGATGCTCGGAGAGGGAGAAAGATAGCAGGCTGGAAAGTCCAGGCCAATCAGTGTAACTCGGTTCCTTCCTGGCCGCTTAGTCCAAGGTAGCTCGGAAACCTGACGGAGCTTATCATCGTCAAAAGGCCATACATACCCTGAGAACCTCCCCCCTCCCGCCCGGGCACCTCGTCAGCTCACATTAACCTCTCCCCGCTCGGCTTCCTACCAACCTGGAGTCATCGGGAGTCTACCTTCATTTGAGGAGAGCTTTCATCGCCGGTATCACGCCGAAGCTTTTCCGCCCCGGGGGCAAATACTGTAACTCAGCTGAATTACTTCGTTAGACACTCAAACTGCCTCAGAAGCTGTAATGTCACTCCCGAGATCCGCTAACATACGTGTCCTTCATGTTTTTCTCTTTTGTCTTTGATAGCTGGAACACATTTAACAGCTATCACACACACCGCGCTGCTGTGAGCTTTGTTACAGGACGACAGTGAAAAGTCTGCCTTGTAATGTGAAACTCTGTTGATCTTCTGAGGGAAACTGGTTGCTGCTGCAGCAAAAGTAATACAACCCAGCAGGGAAAAGGAAATATAAGCATACAAATAGAATATGAAAATATGCAATAGTAGAAGTAGCAATCACTGTAGTGTAATAGTAGTAGTGATAGTTATAATTATAGTTGTTACTTAAAGGAATACTCCAACATTTTGATACACCGTGCAAATAAGACAGCTTCAGAGTTGCTGTAAGGTTTCTTTCACTTTGACGGAGCTAGGCTAATGACTCCTGTAGACTTCAAGTCTTTATGCTAAGCTAACACAAAATGCTACCCATAGGAACCGAACCAGTGGATGTACAGAGGTGAAAATGGTATCGCACAAATTGTCTCGGTCTGGGTAAGTTGGGAAAAGGGTATTATGCCCAAAATGTTGGAGTATTTCCTTTAAAGGTGTTGCAGAAAGTCTCAATTTCTTAATTAAGCATGGAGCACTACATTTGGAATGTTTACAGTGTTAAGAGGAAGAAACTTTTGAGAAATTTAGGAGAGTGACTTTTAAAAGTAATTACACTGTAGATAGTTTGATACTTGCCTTGAAATGTAATTATGTTGTAATTATGTGCAGGTGGGGACAAAAAAAAACAATTAAAGCTGAAAGTAGATTGTTGCCCTGATCAAAGAATACAAGTCTATATATATTGTTTTCTACTTGAAGACTTCAGGACTTTTTTCTTAAAGCCTCTTTACCTGCCCCACCAAAGAGCACCTGTCTGTCTGAGCCGTCAGAGCCAAGCAGAGCTTCTTTCCTCTGAAATTACTTAATATTTTGATTGGCAGGTGTTTAGTATTCAGAGGAGGAAACACTCTTGACTCAAAGTATAAATTGTACAGCTTAAGGCTGCGAGGTAATGAGTATACATTAACCGAAGGAAAACCCACTCTCACTCTAAAAATTCTATTTAACGTATGTCCAAAAGAGACAGGTTTCAGGAATGTGTCCGTTTTGACATGCATTAAATAGACTGAAAGACTTTTTATGGCGACTGCAGGTTTTCCTTCAGTTCACATGACTAATACGATCAGAGCACCTGTGTCCTCGCCAAAATACAGTGAGCAAAAAGCAGTGGGAGTTTGGCTTTACGAACTGCAGACATGACATATTCACACAGATCACAAATCACTAACAATCTCAATCATTTCCAAGTAATATAGTCTCGTGCAAACGGCTATTAAAGACGTTCAGGCAGAAGGAATTAGCACTATAACAAATCAAAATCCTTCACAACAATATTTTTCTTGACATATTTGTGTATAAAATGCAAAAGTGCAAATGCACTTCAAACAAACCAAATAAAGGAACTATATACAGAAAACATTTTTTTTCCCACAATGTAAAATTATGGTCATTACACTCATAATATGGAACATTCAGCCCTGCTTTTTTGATTAATAGCACCATTTGACCTGAAGTGGGTCTTCCACATACTTCCACATATAGCAGCTTTGTGTTGCCACACTACAAACCTTTAGAGAACATTGACAAAAGCTCCATTCAACTTTTTTGTTGGCTGTTGGTTATGTTTCAGTTAAAGATAATCTTAATTCTGAGTCAGTTCAGTTTTTTCAATCCAAACTGCGATGCAAACCAAACCACAGCCTAAAAGTCAAGGCATAAACCAAACCTTGAAAATGGCAAATTGTTATAATGAATGTAGTTGTGTATAAATTTCATCCAGCAGCATCCTGCACCAGTCGCATGTGAAGCCTACCTGTGTGGAATATGATGAATGAGCCAAGAAGAATATACTTTTCGATTTGCTGGTGAGTGGATCCTAGAACCTATTGAATTTTTTGCAACTATGCAAACACAAGGACAAACAAAACAACAAGTCACAGCGAGTCACGTTGGATTCGTGCTTACATTAAGCACAGTTTCATTCTGATCGCTGTTTATTTAAATTTAGCCCTGTAATTGTTTTGCATCCTTGAGGAAAGAGAGTCATATTTCAGAGACAAAGGTAGCCTTTCCTTTTCAGGCAGTCTCTTTGAAAATCATCTCACTTTACTCAAGTTGAAGACGGTTTTCTTCCCTCCACCCGCCTTCACTGAATAGTTCTCATGATGTTTTTGTAACTTCAAATATGCCAAAAACTAAGGTGCTGGGGGGGCGGTGGGTTTGGGTGGTCATTTCACTAAACCTGTAAAAGCTACAAGATCTCCCGTGTCTCCTTTCATCCACCCAGACACCATTCACTCTCTCACTGTCAAGGACTAAACAGTCTCATCGCATTTCGTGACAAAAGCAGGTAACTCTGAAACGTCGAGTCCAGCACAAACTGGATCATATGAGAACAGCATTAATGTGGCAAACCAGTTTTCACCAGTTTCTCACATGAAAAGTTTGTAACATTATGTAATAACGACACATTTTGTGCCAACCTTCCAAAATGTAAGAACTGTTCCCTCTGTTATGTAAGAACACCCCCACTTTGTAAAAACTTGCTGCATTTTGTAATAAACCTTTTGAACGCAAAATGTAGTAGTTTTTACCGCATTTTGCAATAACTTATTATATAGTGCAGTGCTTACTACATAATGCGGAGGTTGTACTTTTTGGGGGGACAAACCGTAATAATTCATCACATTATGTTATTACAAAATGTGGAAAAATGTATTGCATTTTGCATTCAAGGGGTTTATTTCAAAATGTGGTGAGTTATTACAAAATGTCGGTGTTATTACATAAAAGAGGGACCATTTATTACATTTTGGGGAGTTATTCGAAAATGTGTCATTAGTACATAATGCGTTGTTACAAGGTTAGCTAAGGTGAGGTCAGTAAAACAGCTTTGATTAAGATTAGGTCTGTGTTTTCGCAACCAAAACGTTGGTTAAGGGTTAACTAAAACTGTCGGGTTAAAGGGATTGTTAGGATGAGCTGCTCGTTGCTGCAGTGTCACTGATGCATGGTCACACTCCTGAGGCGAGTTCCTGCGGTCTGATACCGTGTGCACGCCATACTGAGAGTGAGATGAGAAGTCGGACTTGAAAAGTCATCTTCACGACTTGAGTGCGTTCCTGTTACAGATAGCAACGACAAAGCAAACATTTAACTGAAGCATAAGAATGAACTGAATAAATGTGCGTATTAAATTGTAAAGAAACCATAGCGGGACCTGTAACAAACGCTATTACTGTCGATGCTTCCATGATGAACTCGTTTGTCAAAATATTTCGTCTTGATGACTCTGTGTGGCAAAATGGGAGTAATTTTGCAAATCCCGAGTTTCCAAGTAGTTCCTGTTAGCATATCATGCTGCCTATAATAGGCATTATGATATGCTAATAGGCTCCAGTGCGTAGTAATACTGCAGTGTTCTGCAATACACAAAATAGTTCCCAAATGTATGACTAGAAGCCGGATGTCAGACCGTGGGGACTTCGCTGCAGGAGCTAAGACCACGAATCAGAAACACTGGTGATGAGAAACTCACAGCACTTTTTGTCAATAAATCCCAACCGTCCCTGTAAGGTTAAGTTCAAGTTTCAGCAGCGAAAACTTTAATTCATTTTGGGCAACTAAAACAATTTTGTTAAGGTTAGGAAAAGGTTTTGGTTAAATAAGACAAAGCCTCTGGAACAGTGTGGTAAGTGAAGCAGTGTTGTTGGAGTTAAAGGAAAATGCAAATTGCCATCCAGCACCCCGACTCCACACTCCCGCTCTCCCAGTGTCAGACTGCTTGTCGTGGCCTCCTTCACATAATGCTATCATGGTGGGAAAAAAACATTTGCTGCACTTTTCGTGTACAGAGCATACATTTGCATTTCAAGACATTGTTTTCATTTCTTGACATTCCCGGAGACCAGGCTCAATGGGAATTTAAACAGCTAATGCAAATATATTATTATTTTCCACATTTTACGCTCCCTGGGAGAATTAAGAGGGTGTGTAAATGAGTGATTGTCTATCAGAAACTTGTTCTATTTCTTCTTTTGTTTGTCTAAGAGAAAGCTTGTTATTACCATATCATCACTATGAAATATGAAAGTCTGCCTCAGACAGGGTTAAGTCACAGCTTTCTTATATTTGCACATTAAAAGGCCTCACAGTTTCCTCCTTAATATTCATTTTTTTTCTATACAACAGTGAAAAAGGTCCCTGCAGATGCTCCCTTGCCTTTTATGTCAAAAGCTATCTGACTGATACGAGGAAATGTCAGCCGAATCCAAAAGCAAAAAACAAGCTGATTATTCCTTTCCGTGAAAGGTCACCTGTGACACAGTATCTCTAAAATGTAAGATGAATTTGTACAACATTAGGTGTACCCAGCCAGTTCCCAGTCACTTCCCTCTGTCTTCGCTTAGCTGAAAAAAGAAACAATTGGCTCTAGCCGTGCTCAACTTGAGCAACTGAGTCATATTGTTTTTTTTATATATATCATTTGTTTATCAAGTCCAACCTACAGTGACTGCAACTCATGGAAGTACTTTTGTTGTGCATTCAGAGCGTATGTATCCAGTGTATAACAGCTGACATGGGTGTGTATACGCACCGCGAAACATGATGTCTCCATCAACCTGATTGGGCGCAGTCATGTTGTTTTCTACCACAGGTGGCTGCACCGTTCAGTCATACAAGCAGTGCACGATGTAAGAAGATGGCTTTTTATGGATTGCATTCTTAAAAGCAGAGAGTGGCTCTTTTCTGTGGCTGGCCGGGGTGCTACAATAACACTGTGGGTGAGAGAGAGAGAGGCGCTTTGCATTGTGCATCGGTGCACTGCCTCCCGAGATTGTTCTCCTCAGACGGCAGAGGCAATTTCAAGCCGGAGACACATCTATCTCGGCAGGAAAATTGCAAAAGTGAAGCAGCATTGTACTGTACATCATTTGATGATTTACTGTATAAAGTTGGAGAGGTAAGGTACAATGTACTGGCTCGATGAGGCCTATGCATATACTGTACTTGCAGTGTTTTGCATGTGTGCACGTCCATGTGGCGCCCTGCTGAGGACGGCACAAATATCCACCGGAGCTCCGACAGTGAAGGTAGCGCGGCGCCACTTTTCCTCTTGCCTAATGAAGCAAATTATTAAAATTATTTTCCTCCACAACCTATTTCATGTGTTTCCTTCCAGAAATAATTGAAGAATCTTTTTATGTTTTCAATTAGTTTTTTTCTTCTTTTCTTTTTTTTTCCTCTCCTCCCTGGTTGACATTCATTCTAATTGCTAAAAATTCATCCTTCGCCTGGAAACGTTGCAGGGCATCACAATAACAGAGGCTTTATTTTCCTTGTCAATCTTCCACAATGCAAAGGAGAAGTGAGAGGGAGTTTACAAATAATTACTGGAAGAAAAAACATAAAATTTTTTTGCCTTCCTGCCTCAGAAAAAAAAGATACACACATATTCCTCTCGGGGAGTAATTACAGTGAATATTGACAGAGAACAATTATAGAATTATGGTTGTTTTCAGGAATTTTGCTGCACTCGCATACTGATACATAAATCTCTCCTCCTGCTTAGATTTAACCTTTGTCTCTGTTTCCTATGCACGCAGTAATCTGAAGTCTCTTGTATGGGTTCCTTATTGTTTGTGTTTTGTGACAAAACGCTGCCTGCATTGTACAGAACAAGCCTGGAGAAGCTGTGCAGTGGCTCAGTGGTTTGACAGACGGTTTAATGGCCAGATGGTTGCAGGTTTAACGCCCACAGCAGTGTCTCGAGCAAGGCACTAAACCACTCTGTCATTAGAAGTAGCACTGCATGAGAGCATCAGCCAAATGCCTCAAATGTAAACCACAGAGTTTGAGTTTTTTCGTATCCTTACTTTTTTTGTGCAGTGTCTGGTTTTCTCACCTTCTTCGTTAAAGGATAATTTTGGTGCTTTTCAACCTGGACTGTATTAAAATGTTGATACCCATCATTTATATCCATGCATAGCACAAGCTCACCGCTAGCTTTAGTGATGATAAACATTTTACTTAACTTATTTTCAGCCTCAAAAGCCATTATAAATGTCTTTTTTTTTTTTTTGAAAATGGGAAACTCACAAGAGTCAAACATGTTTTGAAATTGTTCCTGTTTCAGTTGTTTTGAAACAGGGCTTTCTAACAAGTTTTATTCAGCATTTACGATATTACATTGCCTGCCATCCACACTGTTCTGCTAACTCGGCTAATGCTGCCTTCACTTGAACTCGGAGCTCAGAGTTTCGGTCTTGTAGCGACTCTTTTCTTTGGTATTCATACAGCTGCAGGTCGGCCAGGTCAGGCCAGCATGGCAGATGAGGTACCAGTATGATGTAGAGTTTATAGAGTTTATTATTCTCAATCTGAACCCTAGCAGACTCAGATTATGTAATTATTCCAACAGGTTTGACAGCAGGCAGAGCGGGTCTGTGTTTGTCAGTTCAGAGGAGAAACAGATACAGACGAGGAGAAGAAAAAAATAAATTCAGGAGGCTTTGGAAGATATTTTTTCTCCATTTCTCACACAGAAAATATGATGTGTGATTTGATATCCAGTAATAAAGGAAGGTCCAAAATAGACACAGATTTCAAATACAGGTGGGCTGCTTTTGTTGACTGAACCAAATAAAAGCCTGGAATAATAATTGAAGTTTTATCGTATGTGCATTTATGGCACAATATAACTTCAGAGTCTCTTATAATATTGCATAATCAAACAAATATTGATCATATAATTCTTACCAGACCTTGATTCTTATTAATTGCAGATTTTCTCAACTTGGTGCTGTTGTGACAAACTTTTCTGAGAATGTTCCAAATGATGACTGATTATTTTTGCACATGAGCCAAACTTGTATTCATACACTTTTTACATAAAACTTCAGTTGATTGGAGAGCCTCTACATCTCTCAGGATGTAAAGTGACCCACTTTTGACCCAGTGTGGGCTCGTTCATTCCCTTGGCCTCAATCAGGAGTAATAATAACAAGCTATACCATCCCAACTCCCAGAAAAAAAGGCTGCCTAATAATTTAAAGACATCTAAAGCTGACTTTTCTAATAAAACGTTTAACAATCCTATAAAACACTGATATGCGAGACTGCTGTAACATTAAATGTTAATCTACTAATCAAGAGTGAAGTTATGTAGTTATTGATTACAGTATGAATCAAGACTCATTTAAGAGCTGAGCGAAGACAAATTATATACAGCGTAATGCAGTAAGGATTTATTTAGAAAGGAAATAATAAAAACGGGCAATTTTCACCTTTTGACCGGAACAAGACTTGAAAAAAATACAGACACAGCAGTGGATGTAGGTGATGTTTTTGCCTGCCTTATCCAGTTCTCTCAATACATCCATGTTTTCCCCGTGGAGGAAAATTCAGAGTTTCTTCTTCTTGTGAGCATCTGTTTTTCCCAAGGTGACCCCATGAACGCCATGGTGTCACAGTTCGGAAATGTACCAGACGGAAACTCCGATGTCAGAGTTCAAGTGAACGCAGCGTTAGCCGAGTTAGCGGCACATCAGTGTGGATCGGAAATAAAACTTGTTAGAAAGCACCGTTTGCAACTATTTTTGTAGGTGGACAAAACATTTCAAAACGTTTTTAACTGATCTGAGTTTCCTGTTTTCAGAAAGGACATTTAGTTTTTTGTTTTATTTTTTATTTATTTATTTATTTTTTTGCTGGTCTGTGTGGAAGGCTAGCAAGCAGCTGCAGCAGAGCAGTGAGTTTCTCCTCACTACAGCTAGCAGTGAGGTTGAGCTGTGTACCATTATAAATAATGGATCTATCAACATTTTAATACAGCTTGGCTTGAAAAATACTGAACCTACCCTTTAAAGACAAATTGAAACTCCCAGTCCACGGCTCTGTATCTGAACAAACTCACACCCACATCCCGACTCCCAGGTGGGGAGGAGGAGAATAAACTCACCCTCATGACTCGGCTGCAGTGTCCTTATGGAGGTGAAAACTAGGCTAACCTTCCAGACTGTCTCCTCCCTTGGGAGAAAGTGGCAGCTGTACAGAACCATCCTTGCCCTCCTCAATACACATGCAACACACACGTGCACACACAAACACACACACAACACACGCACACACACTAAACCCATTAGTTCTCCTGGGTTCTGTCTCAAGCCAAGCCGGCCCATGGAGCTAAACCCAGGCTGGGGTAATCCCAGTGGAGCTCAACTCTACCACCGGCTCTACTCTCAAATCCTATTGGGCCAGAATATCCAGAGAGCAACTGCTCCACAACTGGGAGGGTGAA
>OMKZ01043653.1:0-12077 GCA_900302535.1 Neoniphon sammara
TGGTGTTCTGACCAGAACGCCGAGGCATCACCAGCGGGAGCAGCTTTCTTGTTGCTGGCATACTGGGCCCCTGTGGGGAGACGGAGGCAAACAGAGGCTGAAGCATGATGGCAACATTCTGGGGGAAAAGGCTTTTAATTACCCGTTAAAGTTTTGTTCCTAATCGTGCTGAAATTAGTAGCTCATTAATGATTTAGTCAATTGACAGTAAATTAATCGATCATAATTTTGATGATCGATTAATCATTTTAGTAATTTGACAAGTAAAAATTCATTTGCTGATCATTGTTTTACCAAGCTCATTAAGATGCTAAGATTTGCTTATCATTATAAAATAGTTTTGAGTTTTTTATCTGCTGGTGAGAATAAATAGCCAGATTGAGGAAGACATTACTCAGGATTCACTTCAAATGAGCATTAATCCTCATTTTTGACACCTTATAGACTAAATGATTAATCAGGAAAGTAGCTTCAGTTCCAAATCAAAAGTTGGAAGTTGTAAATTCATAGTTGGTAAGTCAGAAATACAAAGCTGTTACATTCTAGTGGTCCAGCTTGGAAAGAGATATGGATGCTTGAAAAAATCCTGCTCTCCAGGAAACAGCTGTTGTTACGTCAATGCAATGTACTTCAACAACATTAGCAAGTGCAAGTGCAACTTGACATTCCAAATATATATAAATTTAACCATTACCCACACAGGTGTTTAATAGATTTAAGGTCTTGAAATGCTGAAAATTTAACTTGTAAGTGTATTTTGAGGATTATAAACATGTTAAAAGTAGTGCACACGCAGCATTTACATCTCAGAGACACACAGAAAGGGAAAAACACACATAGGGACTCTTTTATCCCTGCTGCTTTAGGCCTCCAAAGGTCTGCAGAGGGAGTGGAAAGCCATGATTGTATTTTGATGATGATGCTATTATTATGACGATGATGTTGATGATGATAATTTGTCTTATGCTGCTTGCCTGAAACTTTGCATCACCCCCTTGTATTATTGATTGGCTTCTTGTGTGACTCACTCTGATTTTATATTAACTTCTTAAAGCTACACTGACCAACTTTGCATGTTATCAGTTCCAAATGACATCAACAACTGTTTGAACTACAGTAACCTCAATACCCCTAAATCACACCGTGTCAGTGAACTGCACACAGCAAACTCATGTTTACAAGCCAGTCTGACATGTTTTATATTAAAAGGCAAAAATTTGAAAATAAAAGATCTAATGTTAGTGAGTCATTTTTGGGGACAGAGTGCTCACTTGCTGCTGTTTAGGAGACAGTTTGTATTTCATATTAAATTTTGATTTTTCACTTCCTGTAACTGGAGAAGCGTCTTTACCCAACTCCAGAATTTCAACTGATAAGATATGTATTTTCACATAATCATCCCGTGCAGTGCAGCTTTAACATAAAATAATAAAGATGAGAGTTGAAGTTGAACTCAATCATAATGATGCACAAAGAAGGGAGAGAGCAGAAATAAACTGGGGAGAAAAGTGAGAGGTGGGAAAAGAAGATTGGTTTGAAGGGAGAGAACGAGAGAGCAGGACAGGATGCATGAATGAGAGAGACAGAGAGAGTCATTAAAATCAATGCAAACCACGAGTGAAAAGGACAGTGCCCTTGACATAGTCTCTTCTGCTCACTGCAGCTCTACAGCAGTGTCAAATTAGTGCCTGCTGCTACAGCTAACATTTCACATTTCCCAACAAAAACACCACTCAAACTCCAACTGAGATGACCAGAAAAAATAAATAAATAAATAAATAAAAAATAGTATGACACTGATCCTCGGCAATGAGAGTGCAGTTGACTTAACACATGACTAACAAGATTGATGTCAATGTATCATCAAATCATCATCCCTGTTCAGAGAGAGAGAGAGAGAGAGAGAGAGGTTGTCCCTGCTGAGCCAGTCAGTAACAGGAGAGGCTAACCAGCAAACAATTCCTTTGACAGCTAATCATAAATTATTATAATTTTAATAGAAAATAGAATTAACTTGGAAGAGGGGAAACCAACATGCAGATACCCTGAGGTTCTGTAGAAATATACTGGCTAAGACTAATTTGTTGAGGTGAAACAGGCAAAGTATCTCTTCCCCTCACATTTCCCCCTTATAATCTTTATTAAATAATTAGTATGAATTAATTTGTCTCAACACAAAATACACACAAACCATCCCACCTCATTCCCACTTAGATTTACTGATAACATCGCTCTGTGTCATCCTAAGTGTAAAATGACCAGTAGCCTAGTTAATGATGTTGATCACAGCTTGATTGACAATTATGGGATGCAAAGCTTAGGCTGCAAATCTGCAATAGGAATTAAGCTGTCCCATCCTAGTAGTAACTGATAGCTGTCGCACATCTGGAACAACTTTACTTAGGCTTTTCACATTTTTAACCAGTTTTAAATCATAATTAAGTCGTAATAAGAAGCTTAACGCTATCCACGTGAAAAGTTAAGCAAGGGTCCCTCACTTCGTTTCATATGAAGAGCGCACAAATCGACAGCATCCTCCACAACTATGGGAGCAAAATGCCCAGCTGGGCATAGCAACAGAACACGGGCTATATCTTTATTGAGAACTAGCCACAACTAATTTCCCAATGGATTTGATCATAACAGCTGCCATTGCCAATCATGTAGTATACAACAGGCGCTCGCAAGGATAACTACTATTCTGTGGACCAAGATAAGTTAGAAAAAACAAGAACTACAAGGCAGACACGGCTCAGCTCCTGTAATTAAAAAATAAACCCACGGCACTAGAATAAACCAAACTAGCGCGCCGTTCCCCTCCTGCAGCGCTCCAACTGTCCCCGGCGCTCCACGCACGAATTTACCTTCAGACTGTTCATCTGCTTCTTGCATCCTCGAATCCACATTGAAAAATCCGTTTTAAATCCAACTCATCGTCGGAAAAACATCGAGAGGTGTCGACGTACGAGGGCAAATCGAGCTGTTAACCTGAATTATAAAATGTTTTACGAACGCAATCCCTGAGAGAAGCGCCAAACATTTTTGCCACATCCGGGTGTCTGCCTGCCGATTCACACACATACAGCAGATCCGAGCGGACGCGCTGACAACAGCAGTCAGTCCGCTGCTGTCAATTATTCTCTCTGAACACACCGACACGAGTTGGGAGATACAATAGAGAGGCTTCAGAGGAATGACATACACTGCTGAAGCAGCTATTACTGGCCCAAAAAATAAATAAATAAATAAAAAAAATCTGATTCAAGGACTGAATCATTATTGCTCTCTCTTTCGGCTCTTTTTGGGGTTCCGTTTAGGGTTTAAGGTTCAGCAGACAAAATACAAACAGTGCATCTGAAGTTTAGTAACTCCGAGGAGCAAATAATATTTCAACCCCAAAACAAGAATTAAATCAAGGTGATTAAAACATTAGCATGTATTTCGTCTTTATTTATACACGGACCTGTTGATTTATGTTTAGGATATTCTTCATGAAATATTGAAATATTAAAATATAATTTACCAAAAAAAAGATGTATTATCTAAATAGATGACAGTTTCCCCCCTTTATTTACTTCTGGCCAGTGAGTGCAGGCTGAGGGTATTTTCCGTAAGTTTTTAAGTTGGTAGAGAGCAGCTTTAAAAGCTTAAAAGATATGTTGTTTGCACCTGTCCTGCACTGTGCAGGTGCAAACTTGTTAGCATGTGCAGGCTGCACATGATCAGTTGATCTCTGAAGTAGTAATAATTTAAGTCTATATATTAAGGACTGAGAAAAAGGCAGATCTACTGCAGTGCGCAACGTACTTGTAGCTCTTTATCTTAACGTTTGATAATAAAATTAGCAGCATGTAGTAGTGTCAGTGCTAAAGAAACAGCATAGTAATAATAAAACAGTCACTCTCTCTCCCTTTGTCGCGCGCGCGCGCGCGCACACACACACACACACACACAAGGCCTTATTTCCCAAGGATTTGCCCTACATTGTGTACTAGAAAGCATCAGGCCAGTAAACGTATTGGAGTCTAGCTTTAATGGGATAAACGATGGTCCGAAATAATGCAAAACAACAAAGTTCCATGTTTACTGAAGCTGGCTATAATCATAATTTATATTTCTTCCTATGTTCCCAGATCAAACACAGCAGGCTATGCCTCCGTGCATATATTGCAGTCTATATAAACCATTATAACGCAAAGGAAGCAATTAAAATAAGTGGGATAACATGACATTTTACCGAAACACGGAGGATGACAGTCGGAGAAATCTGTCGCTTCTGGCTCCCTACGATTTAAAGTTAACAGGGGAATAAGAAAAATACAAGGGGCCTTCATTTCCTGACTCCCGTTCCTCTCCATCAGCATAAAATGACTATTTTAAGTCCTTGGACAAGCCAACTTACCCCTCAGGGGTCTTCCCCTTATAATAAACGGCATTCTGTCACCTGGCTCTCTTCTCGGGCCTCATAGCGCCGTTTTCTGCCCTCATTCCGCGGCGAGTCGAGAGGAAATGAGTTGTCGGAGCTCTGTTGGAAGGTTACCAGTGATAGGATTACCTGTGCCTATAGAGGATAACAGTTTCACAGTAGCAGGTAATCCTCCAATTATAATCCCTGCTCCAGTGTTCCCTCAACGTAGGCAGGTAAAGCAAACAGCTGCAACTCAAACTCAACCCCAGTATGACCAGAGAATTTAGTGTTTAATTTGAAATAGATTTGTAAATTACTGCTCAAATGTATTCTATCCAAATGTCTACCATATGATACCCCATTTGGAGGCCATTCTACCATAGTTACTGTGTTTGAATTGTCATTATTCTTCCATATTTTTAGCCAGACATTAATAGGCTGGGTTGCATAGCACTAAAAAGACAGGACTTTTATACATAAAATATTGTGCAGCCACTTACAACCCGTGGCTCACCGTGTGTAACAGCTTAACTAAATTAATTTAAATGGGTCTTGTTTTGCTTGAACTGATACAATATGATCCATATTATACCAGCTCTTATGGTATTTCAGAAAACAGCAGAGGTTCTCAGATTCTACCTGAAGTCACTGCTTGAGGTGTTCAGAATGGACCTGATAAAATAGTATCGCAGCACCACCTTGTGGTGTTTATGTGACAGGTATAATATGTGGTGTTCCCTGTCATAATGTGGTCTTCATTGTAGAAATTATACCAGTCTTTGGTTCACTTTATATGTTGAAGATTGTTAAAGGTGTCTGAATGTGTCCAATTAGGATAACATTTACTCAAGGCATCTAAAATATGCCATCACCACCACCCACCTTCACCACCTGAAATCATCTCGTCCGTTCACTGTCCAAATACAGGCCCCATTTTGATAGATTTTCCTATTGTTAATGCAATACAACTCTCACATTTTTTGGTAAGGTAGGCTTTTGTGGAAATTACAACGCTATGTGCAGTTTTCGTTTGTGCTGCAAAACTTTATTTAGTGCACAGCATAACGCCAGTCATTCTCCACAGTTCCTCTCGAATTTGAACCCTGGACTGTCATCTGACTGAAGAAGTTTCTTTGATCATGATTTCTCACAAACGTTCCGTAGCTCAGACAAACTAAGGATGGCCTAAATTAAAATTTAGAATTTAATCTCTGCGGAATAAACAAACTGCTGGGAACCTTTCTAACAACTGTGCTTCCCGCGGACAGCGGGAAATAAGTGTCCGATAAGAAATCGGTCCGTGCGGGAGCAACAAACACATCCAAGATGGAGACCGCGAAAGCTGGACATCTAATGAGCTTAGCAGCTCTACAGAGACAAGATCCGTATATAAACAAACTACTTGACGTTACAGGTCAGGTAGCACTCTACAACTTCAACTCTAAAGCGAACGAATGGGTAAGTCTGTCAAAAATCTACCCGTTTAGTGGTGTATAGCCGTCGAAACTACATACCGTTAAGTGCCCTTGTAGCATGCTAATGCTAGCAGCTCGCTAACAACAACAACAAAATCGGACTACACGTCTGTTAGCAAAGAGCGAATTAAGTACAACGATACCAGATACTTTACCAAAGAAACTATTTTGACGCCAGTATTTTTGTGTTAGTAGATCGTCTGTTTGCCAATAAGCAAACGTTACATTTTTCTTTAGGCTAGTTATTTGGCTAACAAAATGTAGCTTACTTTATTACCTGTTGTGAGTGTTCTGTTGTTGTATGTCTTGACTGATATATAGATATTTCAATTTCAGGAGAAGACAGAAATTGAAGGCACCTTATTTGTTTATGCAAGGTAAGTAAAGAAATTGGATTAACATTTTGACCTAGTGATAGGACTATTAAGCTAAACCGGAAAAACGTTAAGGTTAGCTTGTTTACATTGCTTTGCTCTTCATCTGACGCATTCTTACGCACGTGCGTAGGCAGCAGTTGGAGTAAACAAACATGGTGCACATACATGTAACATTTATTTACATGAGTTTATTATTTGTACTCAGAGGTTCGCCAGGAGTGGTCTTAGTGTAGAAATATGCATCTGCTGAGCACTGGACAGGATTCATAAAGTTTAGATGAATAAAAACTAGGTCCTGTAGCCTCCTCCTGCAACACCATGTGGCCCACATTGTGACATTATACATTAGGTTATTGAATATAATTTGTGGACTTTTTAGTAACTCATGGTGGCATGCTAGCCTACAACAGAATTTACACATAGCCATATTCATCTATAGTATTTTGAATTCCAGCATCTCCAAGTTTACCCCTTCTTGTGATTGTTG
Source organism: Neoniphon sammara (assembly GCA_900302535.1). NCBI lineage: Eukaryota > Metazoa > Chordata > Actinopteri > Holocentriformes > Holocentridae > Neoniphon > Neoniphon sammara. The sequence goes on from OMKZ01043653.1 coordinate 6,748, forward strand.
AGAATTTCAAAACATCTTTCCACAGTTTGTAATTTATTGTGACTTGGTTGGTTTGCACTTAAAAAAAAACCAAAAAAAAAAAACTTCTTCTTCTTCTTCTTCTTCTTTGTTCCTGTTATGTCTCTTATTTTGTGTTGTCTTGTCATGATCACATTTCTGATTATAATGTCTCAGACCCAGAGGCAGAGACACAAAGATAATAAAACATTATGACAGTCTCTTCTTTTGTGTAGTAGTATGACTAAATGACTCTATGTCAGCTCTCTGTATGTCAGTGATGGCCCATTGATTTCACATATTGAAAAGTCAAAGAGAGATTTTGAAGTTTTTGTGATCTGAGACATTACTAGTTCAATGAAGGGTGTAAGAGTAATAAATTACAGTACATATAATCTGTGTCTGCTGTAGGTCTGCCTCCCCTCACCATGGCTTCACCATCATGAACCGACTGAGTACAGAGAACCTGGTGGAGCCAATCAACAAAGACCTGGAGTTCCAGTTGCAGGATCCCTTCCTGCTTTACAGGAACGCCAACTGTGAGTAATGTGTACCATAGATATTGAAATAGTAAATGTCATACAGAGCGCTGATATGTATTCATGTGCTGGTATGGTTGGTTTGAAGCCATGCTTAGAGAAACTTAGAGATTGTTAACCAGTGTTTTGTATCCAATATTTTTACTATTGCAGTGTTTCTATGAAATAAAATTCAATAAAAAAAAAGGCCAACAGTCATGGCTTTCCCCCTCAGTTAACAGTTAAATCTTGGTTCTTACCAGCTGTCTGTATTTTGTTGCTTTTCTTGTGTGTAGCATTCCCAAACAATTTTGCAGGTGTGCCCTAGAAATATGCATCTGCTAAGCATGGTACAGGGTTCAAAAAGTTGAGATAAATACAAAGTAGGTCCTGTAGCTTCCTCCCAGAACACCAAGACAAGATTCTGTCTGTAGTAACGCCAACCTTTATAAATTGTACTTAAGTCATGAAATTGTGCTGCAGCGTAGTTTGCCATCAGGTGTAGCTATATTTAATATGTTTATAAATATTATAAAAGGAGCTGGATGTTGTAATTTGCCAGACAGCAGAACATCTTCACAAGTAATAAAAAAATAATTGCCTTTGACGTTATTGTACATGAAAGCAGAGAAAGATGTGTGGCTGACAGTGAGCAAGCCCAGAGACAGTGTGCGCTATTCAACTAGCAGCAGATGGGAGTGCTTTCTAAGCAGCTGATACGTCATAGGTGATGCGTGTTCCCTGCTATTTTGGGTCCGGTTTTGTGTTAAGCACTGCTGTTTACGTTTTTTCTCCAGGTATGATAACTAAGAGAGACTGAAAAATGTATTTACAAATTGTTGGGCTAGGTCTGTGTGTCTGCTTGAGTATGCTGTGCTTCTGTGTGTTAGAATACCTTTCTGTAGATCAGAGCAAAAGTGATTGTGTCCAGATCCTTTGATGACAAGGTAGAAGAAGTTGTTCTGCTGTTTAAACTAATATCCCGTTGAAATAATGTCTTTTGCTATCATAACATAATGTTCTGACAGTTATTGTTTAGACAAGGGAGCTGCCTTCCTACGGAACTATGTAATCAAATATAAAGCACATGCTGCACACACATACCGCCGGTGTCCTGCAAAAAGCTTGTCCAACTTTGCAAGTAATGATAATTTTAATGTAATTGACAGCTGACAGAAAATGCTTCATGACCCTGTGATCATTACAAACATACAAAATGTTAAAAATCTACTGACGTCAATGAGAATATCAACCACTGTGATTAATCATTAAGTTACTTTTAGAATATGCAAGGTTTCTGCAGGACACCCATGATGCATTGCTTCTTTCTCTCGTAAGCATACACGTACACTCTGTGTTCTTCTGAAAGCCCTGAGTAGACACCTCCACAGGGGTTAATGATGTTCACACACACACACTTCTCACACTCAGCAGTACCTCTGAAAACGCTGAACAGACACCTCCCCAGGGTCCTCTGAAACACCTCCCTGCTCTTTTGCCTGAAGTCATTTTGGGATGGTGGAGTCACATTAAGCAAGAAGGTTTCTTCTGTAGAGCCCCTTCCTCCCATGACCATGCACAGGCCAACCAGGCTGTAAGAGTTTTAGCTTGGCCTGGCCCCAGTTTCTGCATTAGAGCAATGGCCAAAAGATGTTTGTTTTGATTGCTGACTCTGACCACCTCTTGACCCGTTGTCTTTATTTTTGATTTATTTTTTGTCAGTGCATCAGTGAGCTCATGAGGAGTTGGAAAGTAAATAAGGAATCGTGTATTTCATCAGTAAATAGTGATGAAATCCTTCAGATCCTCAGAAAGTAATTGACAGCGCCGCCACCGAGGTAATCTATCAGCAGTCTGAACAGGAGTTTCATCAAAGCGAGGAATAAGGAGTTTGATTGTTTTCCCATTTGTTTGCTAATCAGAAAAAATAACATGGCCAGGGACAGTGTCAGAATCGACTGCTCCCCCTTTGGATTTGGTTTGCACATCAGCACAGCTGGCAGTGTAGGCATCATGTAGTTCTTCAGGGGTGTACGAGTCCAGCTCAGTTTCTGTGGTTACCAGTCTCCAGCAGCCTCAGTTTACTCCAAAGGGTGTTTTCATTCTGGTTCCTCTGGGTGGTTTGATCTGCAGTCATAAATAATATTGTACGGTAATGAATTGAAAACCTATCTTGGTGCAACTTCACTGTGACGGGGTCCTCTCCTCGTTTTTATTCCAGCTGATAATTTTGATTGCTCGTCTTGTCCACTCGCTTACATTTTCCTCAGTCTGTTTCTGCTCCTCATCTGTGTAGACACACTTATGCAACTTATTGGCAAAGCCTCCTTTGCTCCTCAGGCGTTGATTAACTGGAGTGTATCGAAAGAGTCTTGGTCTGTGTTGTTGTTATCGCTTTCCCGTCAAGGTGTGGTTGTTGTTGTGTAGGTCCCAGGCTTCTGGTCCTCAGAGAGAGAGCTCGGTCTTTTAGATAGCCCTCAGACTCCTCCCTTTACTGTGAGCCAAGGGGAGAAGAGGAGGAAAGGAAGGAAAGAAGGAAGGGCAGATGGAGCAGGTTAGAAAGTTGATAGAAGAGTCGAAAGGCTTACTGTGAGATGGTTGGTTCAACAGAGATTGTTGATCATTTATTTGGTAAAGCCTCTAGGGGTATTGGTGAACTACTGCCTGAGTTTGAAAAAAATGTTCTAGAAGTTAAAGAATACTGTTTAGAGACACACACACACACACACACACACACACACCTGTTTACGCCCCTCAAGATTCCCCTTGGTCGATCCAGCAGGGAGGCAAACACTCAGGGTTGCTAGGTTATCTCAGCCTCACAGGGGACCTTGCAAGTCCGGTGGTATTTCATCACGCATGCACGCACACACACACATACACACACACCACAACATGTGCAATGTAATATTGTTACACTGTTATGTTCCATTGAAAACTGCTAACGTGCAGTGACAACCCTTTTGTTTCTCAGATCTTTGTGTTTCCTACAAGTTGTCAGTTTGGAGGCGGTGGGACAAAGTGGGGTTTTATTTAGGATTTATTGACATTTCATTCAGCAAAGCCACGTAACTCATATTTTTTCAGGCACATAAATTGCTCAGTCCACTGTAAGGTAATGGCATTGCAACATGAGCTGACTGTTATACTTCCGTATGATTATGGAGCTTGTGGATCAGACTGTTTCTCATTCAGTTTGTGTCACACAGACGCACCATGACTCATCTGAGCACAGATGCACTGTGTCCTTGGTGCACTGAATTATGGTCATTGTAGTTCACCAACATACCCTTAGCACTTGGCAGCATTACATCCTGATTGTTTGAAAACTACACAGGTAAAAATGTACCTGGGCTGCCCAGATATTAGCTTGTGTCGACACCAGTAATTGTGATTAATGCGTAAATCCCGATCATGTAAAGGATTTGTCTCTGTGTTTTTCCTCCAGTGGGCATCTACAGTATCTGGTTTTATGACAAGAAGGACTGCCAACGCATCGCTCAGCTTATGGTCAAGTAAGTGGCAGGATTTTGATCCCTGAGGTACAGGGACACACTGTTCATTATACAATGTGAATGCAGCTGTGAGAGTATGGGTGAGTCAGATCAGTGGAGTCATAAGTGTCGTCCTTCTCCCCCCTCAGGATCGTGAAACAAGAAGCAGACCACGCCCAGAGGGAATCGCCGGAGAGGGCGGGATCAGGGAGGACCAATGGTGTGGCAGAGCCACGTCCCATCGACATCCTGGAACTCCTCAGCAAAGCCAAGGAGGAGTACCACAGGGTAAGTGCACAGTCTGACATAAACAAATGCAGGCAACTGCGCATTGCCTGCTGATGCAAAATTTTTATCCTGGTGGGTGAACGTGGGTGGAACGGGATGTTACACATGGAAATCGGTTTGTAGTCTACTTGAGTGGTTTTGCCAAGGGAATATATTCTCTGAATATCAGAGAAGAATTTTGGCATTTTTGTTGGCCAGAAGCAGAAGGAGGTTGTGTTGTACGAGACTGTCTGGGTAGATGCTGCTAAAATTAAGCTTTTCTGCATGACAGGCAGCTAATGCTAGCATAATGTTTAAAAACTACAGCCAAGTGGATTCTGCCGCACCTACTTTATGTTACTGAATGAAACTGCGACTTCACTTGTCAAAGTTCATCAAATACAAACTCTACACAGAGATTAAAATTGCAATGAAATTGCTTTGCCCCCAGAAACAAATGTTTCATTCAGCCTTTGAGACCACCACTTTTGATCACCTAGCTATCTTTTTTTCTTCTAGACCAGCACCGCAATCTAAGGCTTTAGTATGCAAGCGCAGTGGCTCTCGATCATGTACCCAAGTCACGAGTTTAGGTCACAGCTGGAATAAAGCCTGAGCAAAAACACGGCAGCTGTGGCCCACAAATACACAAACACCAAGCCATGAGGCAACAGAGTGTGGAGAGTGGATTTTGGATTGTTTTTATCCCACACAGTCCTCTGTCTGACTGTCTGACATACCCACATACAGTCATGGGTCTCACTCAAACACACACACACACACACACACACACACACGTATATGAGATTAGAGTGTTGTTAAATCCTGGATTATTCCAGTTCAGTGTGTGTATTTATGCACCCAGAGGGTTGAGTCTAAGTTTATTACATTTTCATTCCAATTACCTAATCCCTGCTGTTTGTCACTCTTTCTTCCTTCCAAATCTTTTACAGTATTTCTGTTTTAAAATGGCTCTGGCTCTTTTTGAAAGAATGAAAGTCACATTTATGACTGTGTGTGTGTGTGTGTGTGTGTGTGTGTGTGTGTGTGTGTG
>OMKZ01043656.1:0-24148 GCA_900302535.1 Neoniphon sammara
GGCTTTACTTAAGTGACAACATACAAGCACATAACAGGCCGGTGTGTCCAAGCACGACTCCCAGCGTGTTCGTTCTCATCGGGCATTTTCTAGAAAGCGTTGTCATAAAACTGAACTTTTTAAAAAAATGGCATTATAGTTGAATTGGTGAAGGGAACCAGACCCCAACACTGCAAAAACTGCCCATCCTAACACGTCATTTAGTCTCATATTCATTGGTAAAATGTGCCAGTAGGATGAGATAATCCCACTTGTTTCCGATGCAGTTTCACTTGTTTCAGGAATTTTTCTGGGAACAAGAATAAATATGTTGAAACAAGGCAGAATGAGGCAGATCAGCCCACTAGGATCAAGAAAATGACGCTTGATTCAAGAAAATTTTGATTAGCATTGGAAACAAGTGGGATTATCTCAACCTACTGGTAGATTTTTTTTTATTGATTTACGAAAAATAAAGTTTTTAATACTGAATATAAGACTAAATGACTTGGTAAGATGGAGATTTTTTTACAGTGTGGAAGACAATCAAATGGTAGATGCAGCTTATTTTTTATAGGCAGAAACAGCCTGAGGTCAAAACAAAATAAAAATTCACAGTATTCTCAGTCAGCTATTTACTGAATGAGAATAATGCAAACTGGCTGAGAAACTGCGGTGTGTCATAAAAATGGAAACTGGCTCATTTTCCTGCAAAGTCGCAGCAGTTTGTTGTAATATTTATTGCTATAAGGGGATATTGTTTATTCTGTAAACCTGATTTAACTGAATGAATAGTATTGATAATGCTGTCTGTTGTGAATAAAAGACTGCAAATGGCTCATTCAGGACCCTCCCTACCCTCTGCCACACACACACACACACATACACACACACACACACACACATCCCACCTGGTGTCACAAGTAATTCCGGAAAGCCCTGGGTTTTATCCTAATGGGATCACACACAAGTTGGTCTGTTTTGTGAAAGAATGGCCACAAAATCTTTTGTTATTGTTTGGATGATGCAAATTTTTTAACAAAAAATTTAGAATACTATTCACTGTGGTTTCAAATCAGTGTTAGACATAAGACTTTAAACTGTATTGTTTTTTTTTTTTAACTGTAATGAATATTGGTGTAAATGTTCAATAACAAGAACAGTAATAAAAGCACTAGGGAGAGAATTCATATTATTCGAGAATTCATGGTATTTAAAAAAATATATTTTTAATACTTTTGTTTAAATTATCTGATTAAGTTAACCAGCATTACTGATTCTTGCATGAGGCTTTAAATTACTGTTGGTTAGGTGTCTTGGTTTCCCTGTGGAGAGTCATGGGGGTTCATATGGCTGTTTCAAAGCTTGTATTCTGGTGTTATACATATGTTATAAGAATAACCTTATCATAATAACGCTATTTTTTCATTCATTCATTTCCGCTACCAACATAATCATTTCCAGGGTCGTGGGGAGGCTGAAGCCAATCCCAGCATGCAGTTTTGCTTGCCCTCCTCCACAGTGAGGTCAGAGGTCAGAGGTCAGCAGGCCTGGAGCTGGTAGGGATTTAATGTCTTACTCAAGGACACCTCAGCAGGACGGATGCTTGCTTATTGACCGAGGCACCGATCAGCATCAGGACTTAGACACAGACGCTGCAAAGTTTACGTCACAAGTGATAATAGATCTAGTTGTTAATCTTTTATTTTGTGCGATTATGAAAAAAGGGAGCTTTAAAATCAACAGAGAGTCTCCCTACCGCTGCATCCGTCAGAGTTAATTCTACACTTTGGATAGTTTCGACCAGCAGTGATATCAGCTCTATGGCTACACAAACAACTCTCCAGTCTGCGCTTATCAACTACAAATAATTATGAGTGAACAATCAACATCATTAACACTGGAAATTGTGCTGCGTTGTATTGGTATGAACTATTACACCCATAAATCAGTCTTTATCTGAAGGCATGCAAGCTTGTGGCCCTGCAGGGTTTTTATTATTATTATGCACAAACTGGTGTTAGTGTGACTCAAGTATAATCTCAAGGCCTACAATATTATTCTACAGCTAACTCTCTTCACATGAAATTGATAGTATTTTATTAATCCAAGAAGGGCGAACGAATAATATAAAAATTAAATGTATTGCCATCTTAAGGGCAGAAGCTAGTTCTATAGTAATTCTGCACTAATTTGGATGGGTTGGCTAATTTCTCAGAACCATTTGAACATGAAACCAGTTTATCAGGATTTGGTTTTAATGAGTAACTCTGTCCGCTTTGGGTAAACTTTTGAGGAGTTGTAAAGCAGCATGATTCATCCCTGATTCAGCCACAAACAGGAGCTGCTGTGCTTTTGATCCCAACAGCTTTCCAAACCCTGGAAGTTCCCACTTCCTCCAATGCCACCTATGGCACAAGCAGGGACATAACAGGCCAAATTCCACCAGCAGCAGCCCACACAGGCCCATGCAAACACACTCACACACACACACACACACACACACACACACATACACACACAGTGTTTTCTGCACCATTCACAACGTGGACTTACATGTACTGAGGCAGAGACTACAATAACACGCTGCTGTGAAGTAATTCAGAAAGGAAATTAAACTATTTCATGCACTACCTCCGGTTTTCACATGAAACTTAAAGGGAAATTCCACCATAAAATACTTTGTTGCATATGATCAGCCTAATGTTCAATTCATTCCAGGAGCGATTTAGTGATGGTGTTGAATTTTTTTATTTCCTCTGCACACTTTCTTGACCAACCATGTCTATTTCTACTTCAGTTAGTTATTTTCTTTGCTTCCCTTGTGGCCATGCATGGCCCTGAATGACTTTTGCCCCTTAATTAAAATGCAGCACTTCCTCTGGCTGCAATGCATTCTGGTCTATTGAAGCTCCTGTCAGTGGGGAAATCGCTGCCGGTGCAAAAATGGATGTAGGAATGCAAGACAAGTGCAAGATACCAATTTTTTTTAACAGTTTTAAAGCATTTTATGATGCATTTTCCCTTCAGTTATATACAGTATGCGCTTATAATTGATAGCCAAACCTTCCTGTGATATTCAAACACCCTTATTAAACGCTATTACATCAAATTAAAACTTTACAAACTGTTACTTTGCACTCATGATACTGACTGTATATTAGCCACTATCTGTCACTGCACAGATAGCCTATCAACGTCCCTGTCCTTGTATGATCAGCCTCTAATCTCCATGTACAATATCTGTGAGGAGAGGAGAGTTTGTTCTCTGTACCCACAGCTGATACAGCCGGTGACCAAACCATGGAGACATCAAACAGCCAACTGGAGGCATCCAGACTGTAATGATTTGTATTACGATATTATCGCCTCACAGGCTGCCATCCTCACATGTGATCGAGGTGGGGGTGAGCGGGACTGGGGGCCTGATCGCCAGCACACCAAGCCTTAAATTTGTTAAAGCAGGTCCATTGTGTTATCGGATATCAAATTCAACTGCAACTTGAAGGGGTTCGCAACACAAAGTGACACTTCCAATTTCTGTTATGTGATAGTCACACTGTTCTTTAGCCTGAGAGCAGCTTTCAGCATACATTAAATTGAAATTCATGGCTTTGATTCTCTTCTTAATTATATTAATAGGAGACACATGTGAGGAAAGTTTATGGCTTAAAGCAGATATAGCTTATAGTTGATTTAACTGCCTGGAGACCCAGTTATCATATGGAATAACAAACAAAAAACATGGTGACATTATTCTGGCTGCATTTTCAATACATTTCTAAATCTGTTTTGCTTCCATACTGCGTTTAGGGCTTCAGAGCTGCTCTATAGTCTCTTGAGTTGGCCTTGTGTTAGGATACAGTTACAGCTGAGTTGTACTGAACAAGAGGATATCTGCAATAAGGGGGTAATGATGTTTTATTTAATGCCAATTTCAATGTATCCCATAAATGAGCAAAGACTTCACAGGGTCAAGGTGATTTTGAGCCCTGACAGCTGTTGGCTTGACAATTCTGATTTTGCATTAGCAGAGGCAAAATTTTGTTGATGGCTTTCTGACAATCATCTTACCTCAGACAACTAAGAGCCTTCAATTATGGTAGGAGGGAAAGGAGTTACCCCTTAAAGTTGTATAAATACCTTAAAGATGTATAAATAAATCAAAAATAGTCTATAATCTATAATCTTCCAGTCTATAATCTTGACTCTAATCTTGTTAATGTATTGATGCTTAAAGCTGAATCTGTTCAAAGTGTTGAAATGACCTGAATGTAGTTCAAGTTCATTGCTGGGTTATACTTAGCCTATATAGTAGCCCTCATAAGGCTTATGCTAAGGTAAGTAGCTCACATTTAGAGCCAAGTGGATTTCACTTCTAAGAAAACATGAATGAACTTTATGATCCATTGGTGAAGCAGCTCTTTAAAGCCAGCTGGTCCTCTCATCTCCAGCTCTGCTTTAAAGCACAAACTTGACCTTTCAGTGGTCTGTGCTTGTTCTCCAACTTGTCTGACTTGTTACTGCCCCCTTGTCTCTGAGCTGAACCTGACCTGCAGGCATGCAGCCTGTTTCTCACTCAGGATAGTCAGCCATTTGTGGGCCCTTTCATGCGTACCACTCCAAGTTGCATAAGGTCAAGTAGTTCAGGATAGACAGAAATCGCCCTCCTGAGCTGCTGCTGTCACTTACTTCTTGCTGCCGCTCATCTCTTCAGGTTGCGTGTGATAAATCTCCCGACTGAATGTGCTGAATAGAGAGGATCACCTGAGAGAGAGAGAGAGAGAGAGAGAGAGAGAGAGAGAGAGAGAGAGAGAGAGAGAGAGAGAGACATTTACAAGTCATTTTTCTGCTTTCTGTGGACACATTGAACACAGAAGAGCTACTGCTGTGGAAACATTTATTACAGCCAAAGAGAAAACTCCCCCCAGATCCCTTAAAAATAAAATTATCTAGTGACACATCTTAGAAGGAAACTTTAGAATCACGGAAAAACTTTGGAATATCATTAAAAACGCCATCAAGCACGATAAGGGTAACATGAACCCACCCATTTAGAGTCACAAACACAAAGTTTAGTTACATTATAGAAATATTAAGGTGATTTCTGACTGTGCACCCACTGCGCTCAGCCTCTCCTGATGCACCGGTACACATAAACCAGAGCTCTTATGATACATTTTAGGAAACAAACATTACAGCAAAAGTTTGGGTTATCACACTTACTGATTAAAAAAATCCTGAAGTATTAGCATCAGATTTTACAAATGCTATACAGCACGATATGGACTGTAAAGTCACTATTGATCACTACAGATACACTTAAAGGAAAGTTATAGTAATATTATGAGGATTTTTACTATATCTATAATCAGCCCTCTCTCCAAATGCGCCCTTACGCACAAGAACTATGGTAACCTCTATGATTAATTTTAGAGGAATGTCAATCAAGTATCACAGAAAAACGTTACAGTATATGGTATTGCTTACAACAGACCGAACAGAAACTCGTACAGTAATGACACTTGGGGTTAAAAATGACATGAAGTAAGACAAAGTCGATAAACTGGAATGATTATTATAGGAATATCATAGTGACTCCTCGTCAGGGCGCTCCACGCCTGAGCTGCAGAAACAAATCTCACACGCAAGGAGAGAAAAGAGTTCAACTGTCAACTCCGAGCTGGGAAAAGTGTAGCTGTACTCACCTCTGTTTGAGTCTTTGGCTCGGTGTCTTTGGCTCGTGTCACCGTGTCGGTGTCATGCAGGTGAGCTCGGCTACTTCCACTGGTCATGTAACTCTGAGTGACATGCTGCGGCGGCCGGACTCAGCATGCTTTCTCTATCTGCAGGACCATCCTTCTGCCAACGCCACTCCTCCAGGGGGAGGTCAAAGAGCTGCGCGACCACACACACACACACACACACTCACTCACTCTCTCTCTCTCTCTCTCTCTCTCTCTCTCTTTTATGTAGAACCAAGACTTTGCAGCTGCCAGGCAGGGTCAATGTCTGAACACACAAAGTTCAAAACTAAGTCATTAAGCTGTGAACATCATAAAAAGTGAGAAATATCGCCAGGAAAAGTAAAAGTTATATCAAGTGCAATAAATGGATCAATAAATCAATTTGTTAATTTAACTGAACAAAGACACTGAAGGCTTGAGCACACAAAATTGAAGAATAAATCAAATATCTGTGAACATCACATATGTATAAAGTGTAAAACCAGTGAAAACAACAATTATAAAATTGATATTTTTAATTTAATTTTTTAATATTTTTAAAAGGCCATAAAATATCATTCAACAAATAAATAAAAGCATAGAAACAGGCTACATAGATTTTTCATTTAATCTTAGCCTGTAAGGGCAAATTTCAAATTTTTGCCAGAAATTGGTGTTATATCAAACTACAGGCTTTGGAGAAAGTACTGATACATGAGAAATTTTGTTCTTTTCCTGCCTGATTTCTGTGGCCTTGTGTCAAAATATCTTGCACCAAATTTTGTTTGTCTGTTTTTTACCTTTTCCTTTCTTAAAAAAAGCCTTCTGCACCTGTAAAGTACAAGCTGCTTTATTCCCAGTCCTGCTGTTATAAAGTTCCCTGAAATGGAAATACACCAGTCAGTGATATAATTTGATTCTACAGCGCCATCTGATGGTCTGTCAGTGTATCTGGAGCTCAGCACCAGGGACAAGAAAGAGAAAAATGATGGATTTATGGAGTGTAAAGTTTATGCCTCAGTTTGGAACTGTAGATAAAATAATCCTTACCACTGTCCAGGAATAACAAAGTTTTATTTAAATAAGTCCTACATAAAACAAAACAGCATTTAGACTGTAACGGGACACTAAAACTCTCAACTGAAACTCATATTAATAAAATTCTTTTTGTGTCTTTAAGGTAGGACGACCCACAGCACCTGTTCAATAGCATGGGGAAAATGAAATATATTTGTACCTTTTAAAAAAAAAACTGAACAATTAGATTAATAAATAAAATGTTCGAATACAAAAAAAAATCATTGCAGGTTTTCCAGTGTTTTTTGCAGTTTTGGTCTGAGAGAAACCTCCATCATATCATCATAACCTCCATCACTGATGATACTAACTGGCCAATATTTGATATCAAATAAGATTCTTCAAAATGGATTCAAAATGCATGAATGGGCTGTGGCTGTTTTTCTGTTCTCCATTCTTCCTTTTACAGAAAAAAAAACAGCTGCAGTGAAATACCCACTCTCCCTTTCCTTCAAACTTGATGGTCAACTGTGACTCCCCTCTCACCTTTGCAGCTTCCACCAGGATGATGTGAGGTAAATATTTTGCTTCACCCCGATACCCCCAGTCCCCGGCCTCTCTGCTGCACGAGGCGACTGAAGCAGCCATTTGGTCTTGACTCTGCAGCAACAGGCAGTGTGTGATAAAGTGAAGGTCAGTCATTTATAAGGGAAACACTGGATAAGACCCAATGGGATGGCAAGTGCATTGTTTGACCTCCTAAAGAAGTTAAATGGTTGGTAAAATGTTTCTCTTTGCCTTGAGAGTTACAGAAGTGTTTCAGCGTGTAAAAGCACTTTTAGAGTGATTGATATAATTAGATTTAGAAAATAGTCTACAAAATTAAATCATGCTATATGAACTGAAGTGTCAGTGCAGCAGCTATTTATTATGACTGGTGGAAATTAGCAGAGCTTAAAGGGAAATTCCACCCTCAGATATTGTCACACTATTTCATACCATCAGTCTGTGATGCTCATTTCATTCCAGGTGTTATTTTGTGATAAAATATTGTAATTTACCTTTTTGGTGCACCCACTATCCCGTAACCTGCCTATATTTCCTAGAATGACTTTTATCAACAACTCCCAGCATGCACTGGGCGCATCCAGCTGTTGGTTGTATGTGATCTCAGTGAAGTTGGATTGGTACTAGATATTCTGGAGATATATTTTCTCCATTATAAAAACCAGTGGTTTCTCTTGAAGAAATCATAAATATATTCCTCAGTGTGGTTTTCCAGTACCTGTCACCTTCAAAAATCCAATCACTATTACAGAAAATACATGAATGTCTGCTATAAGCAGAAATAACAGAAAAGATTATGTCCAACACCTCTGATTTGTTATGTGGTGTATTTCTCTGAATGAGTCTTTAAAGTTCTGCAAATCAAATGTATTTTATACAATCTGACATTTCATTTTCATGTGTTACACAACACTTTGATCCCTTCAAATGGCCTTGAAAGTGGCGATTACTGGCAGGTTACTCACGGCCAGCATGAGTAGCTTAGCTGAAAATGCTCTGCACTCATTACCATTGATTTTATGACTTCTATGATGAACATCTGAAGAAAAACCACACCTGAACATGCCACGGTGAAAGGAAATAATTCCCTGGAAACTTTGTTGCTTACTACCTTTAGTACATCATGTTTTCCACATGATGAAATTTGTTCTCAAAACAAAGTTTTATGTTTTTATTCATAACACAAAATATTGTTAGACTAACACCAGTACCACATATCTGAGACAAGCTAATGTGAAAAAGAAATGTCCCACATACATCAGTGTATAATGCAAAACAGCTGCTGACAACCCATTTACTACCACATGCATGTCAGCAATTCCATGTTCCCCTGTCTGCAACAGGTTTTATTTGATAATGTGTAGTGGAAAAGAGACAGGAAAGGTCAGACAGAGGGAAAGATGAAATAATGTGAAGGTCATGGGCAGCCATGATGCCCAGAGCCACCAAGATGCTCGGCTTCACTGGAAATTCAATTTTGAAACAGAAAGCCTATTTAGTATTTGGCTTGATTTTTCCTTTAAAGGAGGCTTTGAAGGGCATTTGCGATGGCATGTTGGTGTTTTGTAGTTTGAAATGTGCGCTATGTGAGTATCTGATGGTCCACTTTTGATCCCTCTTGCCTTACCACATGGTTTCATTTCGTGCCAGCTCATGTCTTTGAAGTGAAATTGCTCAAGGAAAATCCTGTTCCATCTCCCCTTTTCTCTGAAATTCTTCAGCGACATCATGACATTGAGAAAATTGTGCATAAATATTTCTCAGTGATCCCACTATGACGGCACTAATTAGGCAATTCAGTTGAACAGCCTTACCAATTAACAGCATGACATTTGTTAATTATCAGTTACTGTACATAGCAATCAGTTTGGATAAATGTTTAAAAAGTGCTCACTCCAATATTTTTATAGGGCTCTTTCAAATGAAGAGACAAATCTTTCTATGGTGAAAGAGACATCAGTTGACTATTTGCCAGACTGGGAACTTTCATGGTTATGGTTCAACCACTGTGATTGTTTCTTTTCAGTCAGTTCATGCAATGTAATGCTGCACAGAGCTTTATGTTTGTGCACTGCCTGAAGTAATGTTAATAAGCATTTCAATCTCACAGGAAAGCCCTGTCCTTCCACAGGACAGCATTAGGTAGCATATAATTTCTAGAATCCTCATTTCTCTTTCTCTCCTCAGACCTCATGGCGACCTTAATCAAAATAAATTTTATTCAGTGGATATGGTCTGTCACTAAAATGTGTTTTTTATTTCTAATAAGTCAGTATTGTTATGGAATCACCAAACCTGGAGTTAAAACCAAGTCTCAAGTCCTCAGTTTTCAAATCTGAGTCAAGTCTGGGCCACAATGTCTGAATGAAGTGCAGACTCAAGTCTTCAAAACTGGAGTCCAAGTCTAAGTCTGAATTTGAGTTCAACTAGTCCAGGCCCCAGTCCAAATTCAACTCCTCTGTGTGCAACTTCAAGTCCAAATCCAACTCATCAATATGCAAATCCGAGTCCAGTCACGAGACAGCCACACTGTGATTTTTGTACTACAACACTGTATCAAGGAACCTATAAAGAAGGAAAAGTCAGATCGAGCCATGCACACGGGCATGAACAGGACACAAACTCTACAGCCTCCTGCATGATTTGCATTGTAGCAGATGCTAAGTCCATACCCTAGTTTTTGAAATGTAAGTTTTACACTGGATTATGAAGAGTATTACTAAAGCACAGTGCTAAGAGGGTGGCTTTCCACCCAGTCCATTAGGAATATGGCAGCTTCTTCGGCATTAATCAAAGGAAGTAAATAATGTGTTTCAACTGCCACATGCATGAGATTCTACCATCTGGAAGTGGTGGGCTGCAGGGTGGGACATGCCATGCCATCTGTGGGTCCTCAAGAGGCGCAGCTGCCTTTCCCTTTTAGTGAAACAGGTATGAATTTATACCTTCCATATGAATGGCTGCAAAATAGGATTGGACACCCTGCAGTTAAATGTATATCTGCATATGCAGAACAGATTTACTGTAAAATCTGGTCTTCTATGGATGGCTACAAAACATAACATGGGAAATGAGTGAACCGAAAATCAGTAAGTCCTCGGTAATAACTCTTGACATTTAATTCTAGGGATATAGCAGCCACACAAATATGAACCATGGAGGAAAACCAAACACAAGACCAGACTGTAATCTGGCAAAGGAAATGGAGAAGGATTAGGAACAGCACATATAACAAGAAAGGAACCTCCGCAGGGAAGGCCAAGGAAAAATAAATTATTCCACTTTTTCATTAAATTTCATTAAAGTACAGGGTCTGCAAAAGCACAAGCCTCGTGCAACTTTCTGTTTTGCCTTGTTGTTTTCTCAGAGTTATAACTTTACATTTTCAACTGTAAAAGCTGCAGTGTTGATAGCACTTTGCTAGTAGAGTAGCAAAAAAAAAGCCTTGAGGTTCAGAAATGCACAGTAGGTGTGGATGGTGTGGATTCGTACAGCTGTGAGATTTCAATGTAAGCTATGTGGCACATCTGTGTGAAGAGAAACAGACAAGCCTCCTCCATGCCTCAGTGTGACCTGAACATTTGGCCCCGCACACCTTGGAGTGAACCACATGAAGAGATGCGAAGTTTAGCCTGTCCCCAGATATTTCGGGAATCATATATGTTCTTCTATGAACGCACATTTTGAGGAAAAAAAACAGACATTTAGTTATATGCATTTGTCTTTAATCGTAATACTTTACATTATTTGTTGTTTTATACAGAAGCATAATGTAGTCACTTGAGAAAAAATTACCGTTTTTGTAAATTAATTACCTCATTAATTCAGAAAAACAGAGAAGAATTTATTTTTCGTGAAAATTGAAAATGAGATAATTATGTTGTTAATTCAGAAATACAGAGCCCATTCTTTTCTAGTGAATACATTGCTTTTGTAGTGTTTGATTTTTGATTGAAATTTATGTTTTAGCGTGTTGCTTCACTGGTTAGCTGGAGAGACTAGCCAGTGAGGCTAGCTAACTGCTACCTTATTTAGCTCAACTATAATATCTTACTTAACTATTGCATGTTAAACAGTATTGTATAATTTATTAGGGGAGTAGGAGACTACTATCATTTCACTACCAGAGGAGACAGTTTTTTTTTTGTTTTTTTGGTTTTTTTTTTTTTTACAATACGCTGGCTAGTTAAATGTTTGCTAGCTGGCTCAGCTGATTAGTTAAGTGTTAGGCTACATCATCAGAGTGAGTGAGGGGCTGTACAGCTGCCTCATCAGTTCAGGGTTTCTCAATCTTTGTACCTCTTTTTTGAATCTGTCTTTCATTAATGACTGGGTTTTAAGTTTAGGTGAGGTAAACAGGTGAACTGAGTTCAGCTGAGTTGTTCTAACTGAGCTGAGTTTCTTCTTCATACTTGACTTGCTCCTGGATATATCATTGGGCTATATTATCAATGAGACTGCTCTCAAGTAGCAAAACAATTATAACTTCTCAAAACCTAGACTTTCTTTAAGCCATGACCCTCATTTGATGTGATGTTGAACCAGGGATCCTTGTATGAAAAGATATTTTTTGGCTTGTGTTAAGTAATGTATTAAATTGTTTAGATGTCATACTTGAACACTTTAAGTAGTGATATTAGAACAACATTAATATTATTACTCGTGCATTTTTTGCACCTTGATTTCTAACGAATTAAAAATTAGAAATTGAGATATTCTTCATTATGCTGAGGACCCCTGTGGGTCCCTGGACCCTACTTTGACAATCACTGACCAAGATAGTATCAAAGCATAACAGGTATGAGATACTTGTCTGAATGTCTGAAGTCTCCTCCACCATTCACTTTAGTGTCACCAGTGAAGCACTGTGTCCTCTTGCAGATGAGTGAGTCAGTATTGCAGTCACTTCCTATGTAGGGTCATCAGGTTGGTGTTTCCAATATTTTGACCATACCCTGTAGTGGAGAGTGATGAAAAAGGGGGAAAAAGTAATTTGAGAACCATAAACGCACAAAGCCATGAAAACATGGCCTGTGTGCAACTTGAACTACTCTTTAACAAAGCTTGATTTCATGGCTGCAAGGTGGTGTTTTATTGCTATTAATGTTTTCAAACCCTGACAAGGGGACACACATTTACATTATTAAAAGCAGGTCTTTCACTAAGCTTAACTGTTACACACGGAGAGGCCCGGTTCCTAAATGGTGGCATTCCTGAGGATCTGTGGACCGACTAACTTAGCCGACATCATAGTCTGCATGTAACTGTTAATCTGTGACAAAAAGAAAGCCGCACACATCTAAACTGCTGACGCTGCTTGTCCTTACATGTCCATTTGATTTATTCAGCCTCCATAAAAAAATGTGCCTGCATGTTATTGCTGTGATGCGTGATGGTTCACATAAAAATTATTAAACACTCTAGCACTTCTCAAAAATGATTGGCTAGGTTTTAATATAATGTCTGACAATATATGATAACCAGGCATGAGTTATACATGTGAAATAAGATCTGAAAAAAAATCATCCTGGGGTCAAGGTCAAAGGTCACCGTCTATTATTTTGACACAAGAGGGCATTTGTATTCTCTCTACCATGCTATCGGGTGCATGGCTACGGTATTATGACTTATTAACCAAGCAAAAATCAATCAAGAATCCATTCTTATTTATGACTTTTATTGGAGTGGATGCCTGGAGGTTAGTGTGGTTACACATGTCCTGTACGTTCATACTCACCTGGGAGTTCAGCTGACCAGGGCAAAGTCCTGTAATGCCAGTTGGATGTCACCAGAAAGTACTTGCAGCATCCTCACTCACCTGCCTGCCTGTGTAAACCTTTACCTTGTGTTATGTAATCCCCTGTCCTCCTTCATATACTGTCTCCAGTAACGCCAGTCCTCCATCTCCTCCTATTGTCCATTCTCAGCATTACACAGTGCAGTGGCTCTACCATCCATTCATCTGAAAGATCATACAGAGAAAAGGATAAACAATGTTCACAATTAAACATGATTTTATACTACAGGATGAAGGGATTGGCTGACATAGCTGAATAACTGAAACTGTTGAAAACATCATTTCGTGCCCTGTGTTTTTTAAAATCAACATTCCAAAGGAGCTGAAAAAAAATTATCACTGATCTATAATATACTCTGTTATTTTTTTTTCTGGCTAGATCAGTGGTTTTCATGCATGACTATGAACCCCATGTTGAATGTTAATAACATGAAAATGCAGCAATGTTAATTCAAAAAAATTAGCTATTGAAAGCTATATTATTTTGATTCGGTCTTTATCAAAGTGAGCGCCCGTTTTTCTTTATTTGATTTTTTAACTGCTATAATTAAATCAAATCACCCTTCCTGTCAAAATCATAGTACTCATAGTTAAGGAATTTTAAAAATCAATTACGCCCTCATTTATCGCTTAATTTATATAAGTTTCGCTCTTTGTGTCAAACTCAGTTTTCCTTCTCCGCCGAAACTTTCCCCATCGGTTCGACAAGAGCCATACAGACAGAGAGTTGCGTCAATAAGCGGTAAAGGAGCTACAGGAAAACTAACCCCTAAGCAACATTGTATTGTCCTGTACTATGTTAAATCAACACATGCAGTGGATAGAGTAGATAGAAGTTTTTGCTGTTACAGCCGATTCTGTCTCTTCTGTCCTTGTACTCTTGTATTCTACTTATATGTGCTTTATGTCTAACGATCTTCCCATTTATGGTGGAGTCAGATTTTATTGTAATGTAATATTTAGTGAAACTCACAATTAACTTAGCTGCAACACAGACATTGTCCTTTAAACTTTATCTGAATGTTTCCTATTCAGGAGGATTACACAGAAACTTACGCACTCCTCGTCCTCTTGGCTTCCAAAACGTTTGATCTGAAAGTCATACGTATACACTGGGATGTGATTACAAGTCTAGAATAATTAAAATATTTATCGTTATAAACACGGAAATTCAGTACAGTGACAAGCAATGTTTGCTAGCCAAGAACCACATCAATACAGCAGGCTAGCTTGCTGTCACCATTTAATTTTTTTTCCCCATGACAATGTACCTGCATATGCTCAGAAAATATATGGCTAATTATTGCATATATTGTTTGCTAGTTACAAAAAGTCAATGCTATCATTCAAATTACCCGCTAGGCTTTGTTTGGAACTATCTGGGTGCTACATGAATCACGTGACCCTATAGCGCCTTTACCGCTCATTGACGCAACTCTCTCTCTCAGTGGCTCTGGGTTCCAGATGTATCAAAGAGCTTTCAACGAGAGTCAACGTCCTATCGTTACCGTACTACCGCAATGAATCATGGGACAGGGTTCAGGCTGAAAGTGTACCTTTTAATTGTAGGCTATTTTGTTGTATTGTATTATTGTGTTTTCATGACTGTACGATAATGCTACTTGCACAACGAACATAAAACAACACTGTCCTTCCCGAGAAAAACTAACATTTTACACTAATTACTTTAAGACAGCTGCCGTCAGTCCAGTTCACGCCACGCCAGTGACGCATCTCCCTCTATTTGAATCATCTTTGCAGGTAAAAGACTGCTGGAATGCTGCAATTTCGCGAGAGTTTGCACGTTGTTTTGTAAAAATACCTTAGCTTATTTTCGATTTCCGGGTCACAGAGGGAAGGAAGAGGTTGCGAAGGAAAGGACGAAAGGAATACCGGAGTGGTTTGGAGTAAACTGGAGGGACGGGCGATCGATGTTTTGCTAACAAAGTCTGTGTATGGGCGCAGTAGCTCCCTAGCTACATGCTGACAAAACAGCCGCTGGTCACATGAAGTGAATCTGACCCGAGGATGGCGGAGGGGGACGCGGCAGCTTCGGACCTGCGACTGCGATCTTCTGAGGCTTCAGAAAGTTTGGACGCCTCTGGAAAACAAAATTCACAAGATGAAAATGGACACGTTGACAGCCCGGATGAGACTTTCTCTCCAACTTCGGTGATATACTTTAAAGAGGCTTTGAACTCTTCTAACTTAAGATTCGCCAAGACTGGGTCGTTATCCCCCACTCCTGTTCGACAGTATGGATTCCAGATCGAAACAACGAAGTCAAAATGCAAAAGTGAGTAACGTTTGCTGCCATTTGGGTCAGCTTTTTAGCGTGTAACTCTAGCTATCTAGTTGCGTGTCATAACTGATTGTGTTAGAAGCACCTAGTTTTTAGTTCGGCATTTAGCTAGTGCTAACGTTAGCTTCATAATGACGCTCTGTTCTGTCAACATAAACCAACGGCTTCCTGCCTTGTGACCGGAGGATAACTGTCATACAGCCAGTAGTTAACTAGCTGGTAAAGTAAATAAGATAACATTAGTACGTTTGACAGCACAGCCATTTTGCGCCTTTCATTTGGAAATGGATATGAGCTGGTCACATTGTGAACTCAACACCTTAACTAGTTATTATTAAAGTGGATAAGATGTGCGGGTTAACGTTTGCTTTCACAGCACTTATTTGTCTGACAGCTGTGTGGGTGTCATGTGTTGTTTTGACGCTAGTGTGTAAATGCTGTTTGCTGTTACAAATGTAGATTAGTTCAGGTAACTATAGTTTAGGCTGAGGCTGTGTATAAACCTACAACAACTGCTAATGTTCATTAACTGACAAAATTTAACGTGAGTTTCACATATTCACAGCATTTCCCTTAAGAATGAATATTGATGAATATTGGTTTAGCTGTAATATCAGTGAAAACTGATGTGCAGCCACACTCTGAAAATTTACCTAACACTTAGTATTTATATTATTGTGTGTGACCTGGTTGTTTGTGCTACAGATTGTCAGTGAAATGTCAAAGCACTGGAGTGTGCCTATGTACTGAAAAAGAGGTTGTCTTTCATTCTTATTTTGATAGGGGGCAGTTGCCTTTTATTAAACACAAGCTGTCCTTGGCTAATTTAGTTTTCTGTGTGGAAATCAGAGTAATTCCACTGTTTACATTTTGATGCCCATCCATATCATGCTGCTCACTGCTGTTTGTGTTTGCAATCCAAAAGCCTGAAATCAGTTAAGTGTTGGAGGCAGTTCAGTAATTGGGTTGCAGGCTAATAGGCTTCTCTTTCAGGTCAGGGGTTTGTTACTGATGCTTTGAGAGATGGATCAGTGCTGTGCTGCATCATTAGCATTAGATGGGTTTACTCCGGGGACCCCCTCCTTCCTTTTTACGCATGCACCATCTGCTCACGTGACGACGAGCTCCTGTTCCCAGCATATTTGTCAGCCATCTTGGTCAACACCCACCCAGTGCATTCACTGCGGTGCACAAGCAGTCCAATCAGAGTGAACCGGTGCTAAGCTGACCGGAGGAGGGTTGTGATTTTCAACACAGTGCTCTCTTGCATTTTAAATCCCCAGCAGGCTGCACAAAAGGGATAACAGAAGGTTGGAGAGGAGGAGGAGAGGGCAGGGCAGCCTTTCTCAAGACAGCAGCGTTTTTCACTTGACTCACTTGTAAAAAAAAAAAAAAAAGAAAGGGAGGAGAGGAGGATGCAGACATAAAGAGAAGGAAAAACAGCACCCTTTCAAACACCTGCTGAAAGCTGCTGCTGGCCTTCCCCGTCTTGGCGTTTTCCCTTTTGTTTTCGATGCTCTCTTCAATCTCCCTGAATTCTGCTCCTCTCTGACTTTGTTATTTTGGGCCTTCTTTTGCGCTTGGCTTTTGGAACAAAAGCTACGCCTTTTCCCCTCGGTGGTGTTAGCTTTGCTTTGCATCAGCTGAGTCATCATGTCTGATCTGACGCCTCAGAGCGATGCCCCGACCCCCACCACCGACAAGATCACCCAGGCAGCCCGGGAGACCATTTATCTCTGCAACTTTCGCGTGTCTGTCGATGGCGAATGGCTTTGCCTGCGCGAGCTCAACGACATCTCGCTCACCCCAGACCCAGAGCCTGCACATGAAGGTAATGTGTGATATCAGCCCAGCGTCCGAGGAGATTTGTGGCACAGTGTGATTTCTGTAAGGGCGTGGTGGTGACAGAGCAGGTCCCCAGACGCTGCATTTCTACTGCTGAATTCTGGTAGTGTGTTGTGTTTAGATGGTGTCATGTTGGATCTCAGGGCAGAGGGATGATGTACCTGTGAGCAGCACAGGAAGACTGTTTTCAGCTGATGGCAGGATGACGCTGCGTGTAAATATGTCAGGGCTGGGGGATAAAACAACCAGGAAGTGCTGGGAGGTTCAAGCACTCTCGATTTTTATCAAGATTTTACTCAGACATCAAGAAGGTTTTGATCCAATAATTTTTTCTGTCTGTTTTCCTCCATCTTGCCAAATGCAACATAAAAAGCCAATGCAGAAGTAGACATGCATGTTGTTGATCTACAATCACCCCAACAGGACTAATCAAACCTAGATCTTTAATTTGACAGTGCAGCCTGAACAGAT
This sequence comes from Neoniphon sammara, assembly GCA_900302535.1. Taxonomy (NCBI): domain Eukaryota; kingdom Metazoa; phylum Chordata; class Actinopteri; order Holocentriformes; family Holocentridae; genus Neoniphon; species Neoniphon sammara. The sequence goes on from OMKZ01043656.1 coordinate 17,705, forward strand.
GTGTATTCTGACTTCAGTAGCAGTGTGGTTTGAAATTTAATTCAGGCTTTTGTCTTTCTTGTCTCTCAGCACTGTCTCTCTCTCTCTCTCCTAACCTGCACAGAGCGGATTGGCGCCTGCACAGTTTTGCAGAGAAAGTGAGCCAGTTCAGATTTTGCTCCAGCCAGTTGGCAAAGAGCAAGCTTCAGCAAATCAGCCTACATTTCTTAAAAGGAGATAATGGGCTGCTGTGTTGACATTGGAGACAGTGACAGTTGCAATGACATAATTGCTTTATTCAGCTGTTGTAAAATAAACTACAATCCTTAATTTTAACAGCCAAATAGTAACCTAATCATCTTTCTGTGTTCTTTTGAAATAACTCTAATTCACTGCAGTGTGTTTTAAATCACTGTGGCAAAATTGTTGATTTTTCCAGCAGTCAGGTCAAAGCATCCTTGAATTTGAGAGACTAGTGAAGAATTACAAAATTTTCACATTGCCATTATATGTGAAGATGAAAAGAAGCAGAGTGAAGGTGAGGCTTTAAGAAAAAAAGAAATAAAAAGAGCAGTCGCATGGATAAAAGCATTGTAGCCCAAACACTTATTTGTAGATAAGGCGGTGTGGCTGTGATTCAGATAGAGATGTTAAATGCTTGGAAACACAATAATCACAATCCACCAGGAGCCCCTCAAGCCTTCCCTCCCTGCATGGATAAGATTTCATATCTGCTTCAGACTTACCATACAAACTGTTTGAAGGTTTGAGCAGATGTCCTGTGTAGCTAAAAGCATGAACACCGCTGAGGTTGCAGGTTTGATTCCCACTGAGGCCAGCCATGCTTTAACTGGAAGCACCTGTGGCAATGTACGGCTGATTTGGTCCATCAAATGGCACATGAGGAATGTGCACAAGTCTTCATTTCATATTTTGGTAAAGGCTACAGTAACCTTATCTCTATAAAACATGTTGAAGATTTAATGTTAAGGTAATGTTTTTAGTATGGCAGTCTCTTTGTTGGCATAAGCCTTGTAAATTGTTTGGCGTTGCCTTGTTGTGGCCTTGATTGAACATAAATTCCTGTATCCTGTACCAATCAATCAATCAGTCAATCATTAATTTTTATCTAAAGTGCAGAATCACTATGCAGCATGTTCCCAATATACTTTACAATTAAAAAAAAAAATACTTGAAACAAAATATGCAGCAAGCAAATAAAATAACAAAAAATGAAACCAAACAATCACAATAAAAACAGCAACATGAAGCAAATAAAATAATAAAAATTAAAACAATCATATTAAAACCTGCAGTATCAAAGGGATGATAAGAGGTGGCGGACTAAGTTCTAGGATAGGCTGTAATGAAGTGAATAAAAATATGTTTTCAGTCTCGATTAAAAAATTTCAAATAAATGTGCTTCTTTAATGTAGTGGAAGGCTGTTAAAGAGATAAGATGTAAAGTCATTGGTTCTGATAGCAAATTATTGTGATCTTTATTTTAAAACAAAAAGCATTCAACAGTAGAAAGCACTTGCTGGCCCCTCTGGTAACAGTCACGTCAGGGTTTCATGCTAAGCAGAATATTCTTTAAAAGTAAAATACATGCACCTATATTGTGTTGACATTGATTAATATAAAGTGTTGTGCTAACATTTTTGGTCACAGTGCCCAGCCTCAGTGTCAGGATACTGCAGGGAATGGAAAAACCAACAGTCTTTTGTATTGTTTTGTCAGCATCTTCAACATGTTTTTGCACTCCACACTTTTTTTTTTAACTTGCTGCATAAACATACTAGTTGCAGTTTGGGTAGACATTTATTAGACAGGACACCACTCACACTTTGTCACCTATAGCTTGTTTGATTTTGGTCTGAATCAAGAGTGAAGCTGTCATATTGTTGCATTTTGGCATTAATGCTAATTAACAAAGCAGCCACATCTGGATATGTCAGTGGTGTAATTTGAATCTGAGGAATTAAAGCAAATCCACATCCCAACCGTCCACTTTGATCTCACTAGGGGATTGTGTAGGCATGTGGGTTTTGCAGTGTTATTAGCAGTAATGAGGTAAGTTATTCTGTCAAAATGACAGCATCAAGTGTCTTTAGTGGAGAACTGAAGATGTGAGAAAATATAAAAGGAAAATTTGCCAGTCACATGCCAAAGGTGTGTGTTGATTACCTTGTGGTTGCAGAGGTTTTGCTTTTGATATTCCATGATCAAAGACCATGGAAGTTAATCAAAATAAATTCATGTTTATGGGAACTACAGGACCGCTCTGCATGATGAAATCACAAAGCAAGACATCACAGTGGTAATAGCCTCTCAGTGTCTGCAGTCTACTTACATAAATAATAGATTAGGCATATAGATGCATATTATCAGGAATGAAATATTAACCGTATTGACTTTGTAACTGTTGATTTAAGCGATTGTTTCTGCTCTAGGAACTGTTGTCAGTGGAACTGAGTGTTGTGTTTTGTAAGCCATCCCTCGCCATGCCGTTTTTTAAGTCTGTATCGTATAATGTTGTAGCTGTATTAACAAAATCGCAGATGTCAGTGTGAAGTTGTGTATTTCGAGATAAAACAATTTTAAATCTACTTCCAAGATCTAAACATACAGATGCAGACATGTTTTTTCCCCATTCATTCACAGAAATTTAGGTCTAAAGCATTCAGGAACTTTTACAAATCCTAAAGAGGTGGCAGAAAGGACTCCAGATGTAAACATTTTATAGTATATTTTTAATTTTCATTTTAAATTTACAGGTAAAGGTACAGAACAACATAAGTAAATGGTAATGTGCCATGTAAACATGGTGAGTTGGTGCCACAGAATGCCAGATTGATATGCTTCAGAGTTTTTAGAGAAAAGGATTTGCTTAGTATGTGGTTTTGAAATTACCACTCAATTGTTTAGTTCCTTAGCCTGGTATATTTGGGGATGTGAGAATATACCTTTCAGATTGTGGTGCAGACCAAGCAGCCACTGAATCTGAGAAGTGATCCTGGGCTGCATCCATGTGAACAATGAAGTAATAAAACTCTCAGCCTCTTATGAGGACTGAAGAGTGAAATACAGCCTGAAGTATAGCCTCTATTACGGCCTCAGCCTGAACGTGGCTCGATGAAACAGAAAGCAGGGAACAAACTGCGATTCATCACAGAAAAGCTTCATCCACATGGAGACTTGGGCGAAGAAATATCCTGCTCTACTTTCCTTCACTGAATCGACCCACACTGCAGTGCCACTACAGACATTTTCCTCTAATTGGGGCAAAGCCAAACCAAGCACAGCATTACACTTATATATATATTTTTTCCACTCACAGCTTCTGATAAGTAGAGCTATTGAGTCAGAGCTGCAGTAACACCACAGCCAGTGTCATTACTACTGTAGGTAGTACTGTACTACTGTGACGCACTTGTTGACTCACTTCTCTGTTTCTCTCTAGATCCCAAGGATCCCATCGCGATCGAAAGGCTTAACTTGATGAACATGGCCAAACTGAGCATCAAGGGCCTGATTGAGTCGGCCCTGAACCTCGGACGCACGCTAGACTCCGACTATGCACCTCTGCAGCAGTTCTTCGTGGTGATGGAGCACTGCCTGAAACACGGGTTGAAAAGTATGTGTAACACACTCCAAGCCGTCATCTGACTTTCATAACTGTTTGATTCTTGTTCAGCAGTGTTTGAAAACTCAGTGAACGAGTTTAGTAAATTAGAGATCCTGATGAGTTTGGCAGTTGCACAAAAAATCCAGAAAATCTATGAAAACTTTATGTAGTTGCACTTATGAAAAATAAACTTCAAGCTGAAGAAACATGGCCTAATAAACAGTCATATTATCCAGATACAGACAGCATATATCAGATTCCGCACTGACCAAAATATATATAAAAATTGAAATGGAAAATCCGTTGCCACCTGCTGATTGAAGGAAGTGTATGTAGATTTCTTCTGTTCTGAACACTGGATCGCAGGAAAGTTGCTGGTTCTGTTCCCCAGGCTGCACATTTTTGCATACAGAATGATGATTCACTGACCGAAAAACAGCTTAACGAAGCGCTCTTATCTCTCAATCCTCAGCCAAGAAGACGTTCCTGGGGCAGAACAAGTCCTTCTGGGGAGCGTTGGAGTTGGTGGAGAAGCTGACTCCGGAGGCAGGAGAGATCACCGCGAGTGTAAAAGACCTGCCAGGCCTCAAGTAAGCCTGTTCTTCAGATTTGGCCCATTCACAACTAAGATTTTATCAATATTATTCTCTTCCATAATTTTGTGTTAAAGTCATTATGAATAGAATTGGCACTACATGGATTGCACCCGAGGTCATGCAGCCTAGGTTGAGTTTACAGGAGAATTCAGACCTCTGTGTGTTGTTACAGAACGCCTCTTGGCAGAGGAAGAGCCTGGCTACGACTGGCCTTGATGCAGAAGAAGCTCTCCGACTACATGAAGACCATCATCAATAGAAAGGACCTGCTGAGGTGTGTTTGCATTATACTGTTTTAAGCCATCTGTTATTACACCTTTCACTTTAACTAACGCAAACAGTCTGGGATTAGTGTCTTACAATAATACTTTTATTGTTCCTAGGAAAGTGTTAAGTTTTAGCATGCAAGAGAGAGTAGACAAGAAAATAAATAGAAAACAAAAAGGTGTTTTTCTCTGTCTTTCACACCCGTCTCCCCTCTGCAGTGAATTCTATGAGCCAAACGCGTTGATGATGGAGGAGGAGGGAGCTGTGATTGCCGGGCTGCTCGTTGGACTAAATGTCATCGACGCCAACCTCTGCATGAAGGGCGAAGACTTGGACTCACAGGTTATTCTGCTTTCAGATCTGCCATAACACTAGAAAGGCCAAAGGCTCAAGCCACCGAGCGTTGGGATTTAAAGGTTATGTCTCTCAGAAGAGATGTGCTCATTCTTCCATGACTTTTTCAAGCTATTTTGGCCTTTAAATGTGGCTTTAAAATTCTAAAGAACAAATAAAATTGAAAGGCTGTGAAATTGTAGAATAGCGGCTGTGATAAGAGAAGGAGAGAGATTTCACACTGTTCTGGTGTTAATGCTTTGAGTGGAGAAAATGACCAAACCTGCCTCTATGTGTTTTTTTAATATTACAATTGTAGGATTTTTTTTTATGGAGGAATTTTGAAAGTTTAAAACAGCGATGACAGTGATGCTGCAGTGTTTCAGTTGTCGCTCATTACTCTTTCTCATTTACTCGCCTCTGCAGGTCGGGGTGATCGATTTTTCAATGTACCTCAAAGACGGCGGACACAGTAGCAAGAGTGCAGAAGGGTGAGCAGTGACTGAATGATTTTTAACCGCGGTGACGGATGTTTGGTTGGTTAGAGGAATGCACTCAGAGAATTTTTTGGTAATTTGAAGAGGGATCTTGGTAGAATAAAAGTAATTCACCTGACTCTTTGGATCAGCGCAAAAAAAAAACAAAACATCTGCTGCATCCTGACTTTTGCTCTGATTAATGAATCATCTTAAGTACTAAGTTTACACCCAAATGTAAACCCAACAGGACCTTCACAGTATAATAATATTCTTATTGTATGACCATAAGACTAGTGATTGATTCCCTGCTGATTGTAGCATTTTTACTATTTGCATGTTTTTTGGAAGCTCATTTGCACTCTGATTTTTTCATTTTACTTGTTGGCTGTTTTCCCTCTTTAATTGTGTGACTAAAAAGAAAAAGTAGACATTCCCCCCAAGCCATGGTGTCTTGAATCTGATTTTTTTTTTTATTTTTCCAATACATGAATCACGGTCATGACAGCCACCTCTTCCATCTCCCAGTTGTTTTATACTTCTCTCTCTTTTTCTCTCCTTCAGCGATGGCCAGATCACAGCAATCCTCGATCAGAAGAATTACGTGGAGGAGCTGAACAGACATTTAAGGTAAAACAAAAGAACTGACTCTCCTCAGTCCATTCAGCAAGTCTTTGTTGAGGTTGATGACAAGTGCAATATATATCTATTTTTTTTGTCTGTTCCTAGTGCTTCAGTAAATAACCTTCAGGCCAAGGTGGACGCTCTGGAAAAATCCAACACAAAGCTAACAGAGGAGGTGAGTCTTCCCCGGGGGATTGGTGTGAGCGTTTCATTTCATCAGGAATACCTTCGTCTCTGAGTCTCTGCTGATATTCTTTGTTTGAACAAGTCTTGGTGAATTTTGCCTCCGCAGCTCGCCGTGGCAAACAACAGGATCATCACCTTACAAGAAGACGTGGAGCGAGTAAAGGAGGAGAGCTCTTATCAGCTGGAGTCCAACAGGAAGGTCGACACATCATTAATTTAACTTTGTACCTCTGCTTTTAAATTTTACGATGCAGAACATAAATTAGTCTTAACTTAGGCTCAGAGGAGAGCACTGAGGCGTTGAGTGTTTAAACATTTTACTTTTTTTTTTTTTTTTTTTTTTTGGCACAAATCC